>VXCM01008194.1:0-18013 GCA_014773175.1 Lucifuga dentata
GACAGCAAAAAACCAAGACTACAAAATAAAACAGGAAGTGACCAAAGAACAGATCATGACAATCTCCATTTCTTATGTGTGTTTGTGCGTTGATTTTACACTTAGTCATTTTAAAGTTAGTGTTTTAAAGTCCTTTTTCTCATGAAATCTGATCATCTCAATTAAAAAAGTCAGTATGACATGATTGTGTGTGGGAGATGTGATCAGCGCTGCAGAAAGAGTGAAAGCTGTGATCAGTCGCATATGATGATGGTGGAGAAACATAGCTGTCCCAATTCTCATGTCTCTTGTGTCCTGCTCTTTTCCTCTCCTCCCACCCTCCGCCTCACACTTCTGGGTAAAAATGGAGGGGAGGGGAGAGGAGGAGGGTNCTCCTCCCACCCTCCGCCTCACACTTCTGGGTAAAAATGGAGGGGAGGGGAGAGGAGGAGGGTAGGAAAGGAGACGAGGAAAAAAATAGTTTGGGAGGCAGCTTAATTGTGTTTATAAAGAAAGGCAGAGAAATCACACTGAAAATTGCCACTGCTGTTATTTGTCTCTTCTGTTTATGAGGATATAAGAGTTAAATCCGTCTTCAGCCATTACTATACATGAAAACTAAGTACATTTATCCATATTTTCTCCATTTAAATATAATTTATAAGCGCAAGCATTTTACTTGAAATTTTTCATTTCATGTACATTATAC
This sequence comes from Lucifuga dentata, assembly GCA_014773175.1. Classification (NCBI taxonomy): domain Eukaryota; kingdom Metazoa; phylum Chordata; class Actinopteri; order Ophidiiformes; family Bythitidae; genus Lucifuga; species Lucifuga dentata. Next base: position 689 of record VXCM01008194.1, read on the forward strand.
TTTTAATCACTAGTTGACTGATGGTTCATAACATATGACACAAAATGTAATGCAAGCATTTATACTCCTAAACAGAAATAGTTAGGCCATAATCCACATCAACGTACATTACACGGGTTCATATAGAAACCATTTTTTAGGTTCCGTAGCAGTGTTTCCACAACATACTGGATTTGGACTTCCTACCTCAATCCAACTCAAGATATTTCTTTAACTCCTCCTTTAGAAACTCTGTATGATAAAGCACAAAAGTGTCAATCCTTTGAAAAGTCGCTGTCACGATCAGTCATACAGGGAAAAAAAACATCCTTATTAGATGTCACTTTGTGAATCCAACGCTGTTTTTCAGCCAAGCCCAGCACAAACAAATTTTTGACAGTGCAGTACTTTTGATTCGGAAACTTTAAGTACATCATCGCTTATACTTTGATACTATGAGTAATGTCTATTTATGTATCAAGCTAATTCATTTTAAACAGAGTAGTTTTTGTAGTATTGACATCATCGCACTTTATTTTATCTAAGTAAATCTAAATGAGTAGTGAGGGGAAGAAAAAGTCAATCAGTACTCTGCACTCAGGCGCTGCATAGGCAGAACAAATACAATTACTGAATTCTGAGGTTTAAAAGCAATTTCACTTTTACAGTTCAAATTTAATGTGGTTTGTAGTTTGTTTTATGCATAAGGAGTGCAGAAACTGAAGGCCATTCTTCCAGTTTCAGTTCTGAATTGTGGAATATAGAGCATTTTGTGAAAGTGTATCAGTGTCCCTGCTACTTTTACTTAAGGTAAAGATGATGAATTTTTTTATTTATTAATTATTGATTGATTGATTGATTGATTTTTTACTAGAGTCATAATGTCTTGTAGTTATTAAGTGAAAATTAACAGAAATCAAACTAGTGCTCTTAGGATGAGGACTATAATTTACGGTGTGGTCAAAGATCTAAGCGTATTTGAACGTAACACTAGTAGTGTAACGTTCAAATACACGCGGAATAACAACTGATACTGACTACATAGGGTTAGTTTGATAGTGCCTGACATGTACACTACACTAATGGTTACCGCGCCTGCGCTTTGGTAACGGCGAGCCTATAAATAGGAATAAAGATTGGAAATGAGCAACATGGAGATAGAAAGGCAGTAAATATATATATATATATATTTACAGTAGATATATATATATATACATATATATATTCCTCCGCTACATATTTCCATTCCATGCTAATCTTTCATCTTGGTCAGTAAACCTCCAGCAGAGTCCTAATCTAATGACGTAATGACGCAAGCGCTAACAACAAAGGAACCAAAGGAGGCATGACGTGACTTGTAACGACGGAGTTATAAACTTTTCTGTTAGCAGTCATTTACACGCAGCCTGTTAGCAAACCTTATCCTCAGTGAGGCATTTTAAGACGTGTTTTCCTGACTTACATCTACAGATTAGCAGGACGCTCCGACTCCAGGCCCGTTAGACTGATGGAGGAGAAAAGAAGACGGTCTGCGGGCTGAACAGAGGACACGGTCCGGGAAGCAGCACGTCCGCGGCCTTAACAGAGAGGAGAAGTCTCCCGGTACCGATGACTCTCACGGTGAAGTAACGGAGGGAGGACAGAAAGAGGCACTGGTCGTTTACGCTGCGCCCCCTGGTGGCTACTGGCTAGTAGTTAAATTCATATGGGGGTTAAAGGAACACACGTGTGATTTTGCATGTTTGAGCCCAATAAATACAACCGCACACACGTTACATTACTGCCAACCATTTTCCAAAACATAGTACCGACGCTGTACATTTGAGATTTGTTTTTCCTACCTTCCAGACTGCCATTAGGTCAGTTCATTTCAGTAAGCTATTAAAATTAACTTATAGAGACTTGAAATGTGCTTAAGCTAAAGTAATCCATCACAGCAAACCAAATGCTGTTCTTTTTTTTTTTTTTTTTTTTTTTTTTTTTTTTTTGTCGAAGTTACTTAAGTTAACCATTCCAACATGGAAGTGCACGGAAGAAAATGTATGTCTCCGCCAGGGAATATAGTCCTAACTGAAGACGACTTTTACCGAAAAATTAAAAACAACCTTGCCCTCTACAGTTGAACATGTTAGCAGGTAAGATATTGAATTTTAAAGTGGGCATGTCATCTGAATATTTGAGTTTGAAAGATTAGGGGATTTGGTAAAATAATAGGTAAGTAAACTAAAATATGATTTGTTTTGGAAAATGCTTGTCAGTAAAATAATGTGTATGAAGTTGGCCTTAAACATACAAAATCACCAGTATGGTCCTTTTAAAAAGTCAAATTATATTCTCTAAATAACTTACTTACATATACAAACCCTAAAAAATGAACAAATAACCTACATGAACAAAGAAGAATCAGAAAACTAAAAATAGCCATGGGCATATTAAGACTTCATTGAGTAGTTCCTCATTATTTATTCAGTCATGGCATTCTAAATCATAATATTGACGTAGTAGATTCTAATAATAGATAATAGGTTCTTTGTAATAGATTCAGTCCCAAGCACCTAAGAGACAAACTCTTCCTAATGTCAATTTATGATGTTATGGATTGGAAACAATGCATGAATATTAATGAGGTCAGGATACCACAAATCCTCCTGTTGCACGTGCTTCCATCAGTTCTAGAAATACACACTATCAGTACAGTGCTGCTCCTGTTACTTAGTGAGCATATCCCTATGTTTGTGTTGAGCCTCTCAGAGAAACATGATCAGCCACATATGCAACACAAAGGTATATATAGAAAGGGTTTTCTACATAAGCCAGTATGCTTTTTGGTTCCTTGTAGCTATGCAGTTTGGATGAATTAATTAGCCCATTAATCATCCAAGCAAGCTAGGTGTTAATTTTTCCATTTTATACTGTGAATTAAAACATTAGGTGTGTTTGCTGCTGGACAGACTCAATAATACATCTTAATACATTATGTCAGGGTGAGATTCTCATGAGAATTGATATGTCATTTTAAATTTGTCATTTGTAATTTTACTTAAAAATTAGTATTTTTTCTATAAGGAAAATATTAACTTTTAAGTGTAAATAATGAAAAGTAACCCCTGTGCTCATAATATATGCCAAGGAACCAAATGAGAATATTTGGAAGATAATAACTGTAGATTTAAGATTTTCTTAAGAAGTGTTTTCTTGTATCTGTGCAGGGATACTGTATGTTACCTACAAAATGATCAGATGATGCTATGAAAACAGTTGATAAAACCTTTCAGTCGTGGGCACAATAAACTCATCACGATAAGCTCATACAGTATGGCTTTTGTTGCTCTTGTGCAGTGTATCAGCAGTCACTGCTCTACTTTTAATTCAAGCCAACTCAATCAGAAACCTGACACTGACATTCCAATCTGATTTATTGCAGCTTGTCACAAATATATCAGTAAACAGAATATATATATTCTGCCTTGCCTGGTTGTCTTCATCAGTAAAAGTAGCAAGCTAAGATTGTAAAAGGATTACTTCCAACTTACTAATACCTTTATGAGTAATGGTATAATTGTTTTATTGACATTCAAGGGAAAAAATAAATAAATAGCACAGCAGATCTAAGTAGTGAAGTATAAAATAAACTCAACTTACATTCACAGCTATATATGTTCAAGCCTTTTCATGGCTTGGCTAACTGTCCACCTTGATAAACAAAAAGGCCACTAAGTGAATTGTTACTCTAGTAACCAGTAATCAAGATGAGAGCAACCCATCTCGATCTCAGAGTCCACGTGTGTCAAACCATGTAATCAGCGCCAACGTTGTAAATATACAGTCGTTTTTTAGAAGTGCATATTGTGCGTAGATATTCAGACGGGAGCAGGAGAGGCTTCCTGTGTGCCCTGCATGTCTGACTGGTCTTCTGCTCTTGCCAGGGGAGGCTGTGTTGTTTTGATGGGAGACAGTGGTGAGCAGGGCTGAGGTGTTTCTGTTCTATCACTGGCTATTCCCTCCTCAGCCTCCTCCTCCCTCTGCTGCACAGATGAGAGATACTGCTCCAGCAGGCTGCAGTCTGGACTTTCCACACCAACACCAGCAGCAGCACAGCAGCTAAACACAGGGCTCAGCACTCGAACCGTCTTCAGAGAGTCTGCTGTCCCACTGCTCAAGAAGCTGTCCTCCTGCGCTGGCTGCTGCTCACCCGTTGACTGGAAGCCTGAGTCTGGGAAGGAGACGTCTGTGTTTGCTGGTTCTGTGGTACTGGATGCAATGGGTGGGTGGGGAGGCTGACGTAGGCCGGGAGCAGAGATTTGATCTGGGGTCACGGCCTGAGTAAAGTTAGCCAGCTTCTGCTCCACAGACTGCTGCCACTGCTGCATTGACTGGACCTGCAGCGAAAGTGCATAACACTAAACAGGTAGCCATCTTCCTATTTCAATCTCAGGTGAATCGTTTAGCAAAATTAAAATAAAATAAAAAAAAAAATCAGACAAATTTCAGAAACATCAGTTGGAAGAAGTCACTTTAAAAAGAAGAAGAAGAAGAAAAAAAACAATTATTCAACCTGTTTCCACAGGAACTTCACAGCTTCCTCCTGGACCTGCCTTTGCAGCCTCTCCTCCTCATACTGCTTCTGCACCCTGCAAACAAAACACATTTTCTAACTTTTAGCACTCTGAGTTTTATTTTTGTATTTATCAAATTTATACACATACCATTTAATAATTACAAAAGCACAATCACTTATGTGCCATAAATGAACAACAAATATAGCCATGTACATGGTGGTATGTGCAAAAGATGCATACCACCACACATTTTTGTGCCATAAATAAAACAAATAATTCATCACTCTTACAGAAACCATTTATCTATACGACCAACAATAGTACGATTAAATGGTGATTTTTAGTCAGCTACCTCTCCAACTCTCCAGACAGGAAGAGGATGTGCTCCTGCATCCTGCGCAAGCGGATTTCACTCCGCACCTCTCTGGCCATGGGATGGCAACAGCGAGTGTACTGTCCCCGCCACCAAGACTGGATTTTTACTGCTGCTCTGTTTGGTTCCTCTAAAGTTGACTGAGTAGCAGACATGACAACTTCTTCCTGCTTGGAGCTCTCTTCCATATCTACCTTGCTACAGTCAGCGGGTGTTTGCAGATCATTTTGTGGTGTGCTGACTATGACTCGCAGAGAGCCAGCTGTCATGGCTGCATGGCACCCTGCTGCAGAAATGTTCTCTTCCACAGTCGCCCTCTCTTGCTCATTTGCTACAGATGAATGATGTGTCTTGTCAGCATTGTGCTGTTTGGTCTGGACCGGGTGCCTCGGGGCAAGGGAGTCAGGCTCAAATGTTTCTGTCTCGTCCTCGCTGTCAGAGTGGCCTGGTTGTGGCTCCAGGTCATATGTGAAGGCAAGAAATGTGGACTCTGAGGAAAGCATGCTACCGTTGAGCTTGTCCTCGTCTGTCTGTACATCCTCTAAATACATGTGCTCCTCTGCAGGCCTCAGGCTGCGAATCACCGGCAATGATGGATGTGACGAGTTGGAACCAACCCAAGTGTTAACCTGCACAGCTGGCTCTATAATAAAAGGGGAAACACAAACAGACAGAAAAAATGTGAAAAAGCTCTGCATCCCAACTACAAATAAAAACAAGTGATAAATACTTACAACCATTTCTTGGATACAGTCCTTCAATAAATAATGTAAAAAAACAAAAAACAAAAATAAAACTACTTTACTCTGGGTGTATTGTCAGGGTGTCAGAGAAACTGTTCCACAGAATAATAAAGCAGCTCTGGTCTCTCTCTCTCTTACCAGTCTCCATGCTACTTAGAGCAGCAGCTGGTGTAGGCGTGACGGCTTTGGGCTCTCTGGCTCCCCCCTGTGGGACCGGCGATGGAGGACTGTGTTTCTCCACATCTAGTTGAGTTGGACGAGGAGGGCTTTGGCAGCCTACTTGACTCTCCTCTAGCAGCTGCTTTTGGTGCAACCTGAGAGACAAAAAATATCAAGACAACCCAAAAGTTATTCAACTAAATATTTGACATTAACAGGGATATAACGGGTTTACAGTGTGATGTATGTTGCGCTTCATATCATGTGGCAGTACTGGTCATGTGTCTGTATTAATTCAATAATTCAGGCTTATACCTCTGTTTACTGAGGATCTTTTCCAGCTTGGCATTCTCTGCTGTCTCCAGGGCCGGGGAAGAGGTCAGAGGACAAACAGTAGCCAGGTACTGAACCAGCTGTACGTGCTGACCTGGTCGATATGAACGACCTTTGCCCTGACTGTACAGCCACTCTGCTTTGAGTCTGATCAAAAAAAAAAACATCACTTTTGACATTAGCAAAGAGTGATGCATTTATCTTAGGTAGAAACTTGCAACAGCATTGAAATGTACACACCCTTCTTTTTGTGAAACTACATAGCCGTCTAGGACCTTTAAATTGAGGCACCAACTCATGATAAATGGTCGATAATCAAATCCTGGCAATGAAGGGGTTGCCATAACGCAAGGGTTGCTCATAATAGACAGCTGCTCCAACTCATGGAGAGGTGCTAGGTATGACAACTTTGGACAAGAAATAAAAGTAGAGGAAACCAGTGAAGACAAACACTTTCACATAATACTCAGTTAAAATGCCTGTATTTAATTCAACTATGTATGAGTGCTGCTATATCAAGTAGGGAAAAAGACAGTTACTTCATTGAGATCCCTTATCTCATTTTCTGACAGAGAGAGAATGGATAAATGGGCAGGTAAATGGGCAGGAACAGTACGTAGTGTTGTAATGCTGTTTCCATGGAGCAATAGTGTCTGCAAAAAAACAAAAAAAAATCAATTCAAGATAAATAAAAGTCAAGCTTACACCATAAAAATTGCACAATTAAAGAGTGCATTTATTTATTTTGGCCCACTTTTTCTTTTTGATCTTTGAGGCTTCTGTGCTCACCTTTAATGCTACCAGTTTAGTCAGGTCTCCAATGCTAGATATGTTATTGTCAGACAGATCCAGATGTTGGAGAGAAATACAGTTGTTCAGCTGCTCAATGACCTGAGTGAAAGAGAGGACTGAGTTAAACTTGCATCATATGGACATATGAATTGAAATCAATACCTCATTCACACTGTAACATTTTGCACTGTATATGTTAGTCATGAACAAAAGATAATAATTACTGTATATATATTTTAAAAAAATACTCCTCACCTTAATGTTGTTACCAGACAGGTTGAGCCATTTGAGGTGCACCAGATCCCTTAACCCCTCGATGTAGCCTATACTGTTATTAGGGAGATTGAGGACTTTCAGTTCTGTTAGCTGAGACACACCCATCATTCGCACCAGACGGTTACCTGCAACAGATAACTAAAAAGAAAACAAAATACTTCAAATAAGATTTCAAACTGTATATACTACCTAAGCACATAATGGGGGTGGGGGGGGGGGTTCTTAATCTACCTGCTGGAGGCTTGGGCTCCTTTCCAGGTGGTCCAGTTTCATGATGCGGTTACGGTCCAGGATGAGAGTGTGAGTGTCATCTGAGCATGTAAAGTTGGGATCCAGTTTTTGCAAGCCCCGCTCTGAAAGATCCACCACAGGTCCTTATGGGATAAAGAGGACAGAGAATGAACAGAAAAGAAATCGACAACTGGAATGTTGCTGGTCACTATGACTACAGAACAAGAGGCTCAAACATCAGCTGAGCACACAGATACACCCAGTAGGCCTTGCCTTGGCAAGACCTTTCATTAATCACATTGAAAGGTCTCACAAATTATATACTTCAATGTAACACAAAGCAAACTACGGGAAATAGCAGTCATTTTCAACTTCAAACAGGTATTTTCACTACGACAATGTGTTGACCTTACATAACGACTTAACTACCGTTGCTTGGCTTCATGACATATTGGGGCAGAACTATTAAATGTGAACTGACCAGGAGAGAAATGAATTAAAATACCAAATGATATGCATTCAACTAATAACAATAACCAGCTTCTTGTAATCAACGACAGAAAGAGAATGGGAGTAACACACCGAGAAAAAAAAAAGCTATTTAAAGTCATATTTACATTTTTGAGGCATTTATAGCAAAAAACAACGTTTAAGACTGACGGATAGCTAGCTGAAACCAGCCTTTATAAGCTACACTGCGGTGCAGAGGACTGACACATGATGTTTTGGTCGAGGTTAAGCTAGCTAACTAAATCTATTGTCGCTATTTGCTTGATAGAAAACAACCTAAAGGACGCTTACCAGTATTTGTGTCTAATTTGAAATCTGATACGCCCATCTTTTCGCCTGAGACAAAATAACGTTGCAACTGTTTTCGTTAGAGACTGGGAAAGATAAGGAGCTCCTACTGTCGTTTGTTTGACCGAGAGGTTCAAACAGCGTAACCATGTGCATGCTGGGAAATGTAGTTTAAAGTAACTGTCTCCATCATTCACGACTGCTGTCTTTGGTCCTCATAAGACTACAACCGTCATATAGACAGGTTGTCGTTTGCTGCGGCGCGCTAATGTTGCTGCATACCGCCACAATATGGTGGGACTGAAGCCAAATAACAAATGTTAGTGATACAAAAAAAAAAAAAAANAAAAAAAAAAAAAAGCCTACAAATTATGTCAGCTATCTTTATTTTGTTTCGTTTTCGAATTGCCGTTTTTATTATCTTTTAAAGAACAGAAGAATTACTTGGGTTTATGTTTGTTCGCTTGTTCGGCATTCGCAGCCTTGTAATGATTTGCTAAAATTTAACTTTACCTGAAATAAATTTAAATAAATAAAATTAAATAAATATAATTTATATACACTTGTTGCCTATAAAGCATTTGTAACGATATAACTGAATGAAAACTATTTAATAATTTATAAACAGGATACGTGTCATCAATACTGTTTCCGCTTCCGCCATCTTTCTTTCCGGTTTTGTGCCCTCTCGTAGCCATCATGAAGTGAGTTTATTGAAAATTATCTAATGCCATCAAACAGTTTAAATAATTGTTCGATTCATCATATTGCCATTATGTGTAAAGTAGGACCTTATACTTTTAGTGATGTTCTATATTTTTCGTCCCCAGGGTCGAGTTGTGCAGTTTCAGCGGGTATAAAATATACCCCGGCCATGGCCGCCGATATGCCAGGATAGACGGAAAGGTATCGATGTGGCCCTGGTCTGATGCCGGGTTTTCTCGTATTGTGACCTACTTTACAAACGTCCATTTAAACAGTTTAAAATTTTGCTTTGCAGACTGATAAGTGTCTTAACATAGTGAAGAGACCCTGAACGTGGGCCTAGTCTGCTAGTGCTGAATCCTACTAAACATGCTAACGTCGTTAGCAATCCACAGAGCTACATGCTAGCGTCCAGACATTTTCTGTCTTCATTAGGTGTTCCAGTTTCTGAACGCCAAGTGTGAGTCTGCCTTCCTGGCCAAGAGAAACCCCAGACAGATCAACTGGACTGTGCTGTACAGACGCAAGCACAAGAAGGGCCAGTCCGTAAGTAACAGGCTGTGTGTGTTTGCAACAAGACGTTGTCTCTTACTGAAAGTGATATTGTGTTAGTCCAATATCTTCAGCATTTATCAGTTTCCCGAATTGGAAAGACGTGTAATGTTATTGTTGTCAGCCAATAGGGGTATGGAAAATATAGGGAAGTCAATTGATCCCAAGAAAAAAGGATTTGACACGTCTCTGTTAGTCCACAGTTGTTAGCATTAGCGTGGCTGCAGGTGGATGGTGTGCACGGTGTTGATCTGTGTTACGTGTTGTTGCCAGACTGTGTTTTGCGGGCTGTGCAACAGTGCTCACTCCACACCTGGAGCCACAGACTAACTGGAGATCATAGTACTGGCCCTTGACGTCTTTATTGACTTCTCACCATTGGCCAGCCTCCAAACTCTCCTACATGCTACCACACTATCAGCTGTAATTATGTGAATTCCCATATGTGACAACATTTCAGAGACATTGAAAGGTGTAGGTTTTGATTGCCTTTTCTTTCTGTGGTTCATTTTGTTAGCATAGGTAGATCCCAGATTTGAACAAGGTCACCAGTACTGTAAAGTTTGACATTTTTGTTTATGTATTGGGCTAAGTATTTTGGGTTATCATTGAAACAATATTGTAGACCTGTTAGATTGACAGCAGTTCTCATTAAGTGTTATAATGATTTGAGTGTGGGTGATGTGGGTTAACTGCTTAAAAAAATAATGGTGCTTAAAATTTGCTTGCCTAGTTTTTAGGGTATATGGCACCAGTTTTCAGTGGACATTCTTACTCAGCTGAGCTGTAAGTAAAGCGAGGCAATGTCTGTTTCATTAGCTTTTAAAGTCATAAAGCTGGTATCTGTAATGACTTGGATAACTGCTGTATATTCATCTGGTTGGACACTTATCAGAAAACACTTGGAGATGCTGTATGTGTCTGTGTAGAAAACAACTAGGAGTGTAGGACTTTAGCTCCAAAGGTGTATGTAAGAGTTGAGTGGAGTAACAGTAGAATTAAGCAGTATGATGGCACAGCCACTGCTTATGTATTGCAGATGGAGCTTCTGTGGCTCCTATTGCACCCTGAGCTGTCCAGAAGGTTCTCTCTTTGAATTTCATCCAAGGTTTCTCTCAATTCCCCTTTGTATTACGCTTTTTGAGGAATTTTTGCCTGGACTGCATGGACTGTCAGGCTAATATTGAGAAACTGGATATGACAGTAGGCTACAAATAAAATTGTAATTTGGGTCACATAATAACTTGGCTGTCTAATTTGTTGTGACAGGAAGAGGTGACAAAAAAGCGCACCCGCCGTGCAGTAAAGTTCCAGAGGGCCATCACTGGGGCATCCCTGGCTGAGATCATGGCCAAGAGGAACCAGAAGCCCGAGGTCCGCAAGGCCCAGAGGGAGCAGGCCATCAGGTATCACCTTAGCAGACATAAACGCCTAATTTTTTGGCACTGTGTTCTGTTGCAACATTGTTCTTAAGTCTTGTGAATGAATTCTCAGCAGTTGAGGCACTTTTTGTAGCAGAAGAGATTTTACACACTTTAACTGATACAATGAAATTTGAGTCTAATACAGTTGTATTAGGCTGTTCTAGTGGCAGCAGAATGTAGGTAAGCCTAGCTTTTCCTGTTTTATTTTGGAAAACATACAAAGTCAGTTGGGCCCAAAAAACACACAAAGTGACTCAAGAAAACAGCTGAAAATGGCTGAACCTCTTAAACCATAATTTAAATGAGGTTACATTTAAACAAATGCAAGTAAACACAAGAGATGACGCTTTTGCTGACCCATGGCCTCATGCGGTTTTCACCCACATTAAAAGCGAGGATGATGCAAAATGATGCAAAAACTTAATTACAAAGCTGTTTTAATTTCAACTCAACAACAATTAAAAAAAAAAAGCCCAATTTGGCTCATTTAATTAATTGCTTTTGCTATGACTGCTTTTATTTTCTCAGAGCTGCCAAGGAGGCCAAGAAGGCAAAACAGGCAGCCAAGAAGCCAGCAGCACCAAGTGCAAAGGTAAGATCCTAACCATTAAACTGTGCTCTCTGTCATTGTGTTGCTTTTTTTAAGCAAGACAGAATTATGTCAGTAGAGATAAACTGTATTAGATTACTGAATACAAGTACTAAACATAAATGTCATGATTTCTCTGTTATTTTATTTCTATGGCGTTATTTTCCTGCCATAATTCGAGACCATCATCTATCAGTTTGAGAGCACGATTTCCCCCTTAAATGCTGCTTTCACATACGGATTTCCTCTGCCCGTGCTTAAAACTGCTCGGACTCAAAATACTCATGCGCAACCTCTCTGCTTACAAACCTCCCTGCTCTCGCACGAAACTTACCTACATGTATAAAAACTGCTTTTTTATTTTACAAAACGAAACATGGAAGGACAACACCATAACATTATAATAAGGAATGGTCGTTAACATAAAGAGCACCGGCTTCCTAGTTTAAAACAAAAAAATTACACTGCTTGCAGCTGGGTTTGTGAGCCACGCCATATGAGAATGCCTGAAGTGTACGCAGCAATAAATTTCATTGGTCAAAACAGTAGCCCGTTCCTATTGGTGGCTTTTTGGCAGGATTGTAGCCCTATAAGTTTCGTGTGAGAGCAGGGAGGTTTGTAAGCGAGCAGACAGGTTCGTGCACGAGTATTTTGAGTCTGAGTACATAGTTTTAAGCACAAACAGGAAATCCGTGCGTGAAAGCAGTGTTTAAGGGCTCCTACACACTGCAATTTTTTTATGCAATTTACTGCAATTTTCTTTATTCATAATGGCGCTAACAGTGTCCATTTGACCAGTGCATCATTTCACGCTGCATTCCTATTGGTTGGTTAGTTGACAGGTTGTACCAGCATCCTAAATTTCTGACGCTGTCCGACTTTTGTCGCAGGCTATCTTTGGTCGTAAGACTGTTACAACGGCTCTCTTTGAACCTCTCTCATGGTGCAGATGTAGGACCACTATTTTGGAACCATGACCAAAGATATCACCACGATTCTTTCATGTTGGTTGTCTTTCGTCTGGGACAGCCCAAAATCGCACAGTGTATACTGGGCTCAAGGAGGAAATCGTGCTCTCAAACAGATAAATGATGCTTTCGAATTATGGCAGGAAAATAACGCCATATATTTCCCCTTTATTCATTTGAGCAAAATATTAATCATACAAAATGATGGATATATTTAAGGCGTTTCAATACTGTCTCTTTCTGCAGGCTGCTGCCAAGACTGCTCAGAAACCCAAGATCGCCAAGCCCATGAAGGTCAGCGCACCTCGTGTTGGTGGAAAACGCTAAAGCTTATTGTCTAAGGTGTGAATAAAATGTTGTGAATAACCACACGTGTATTGTTAAATAATGCTTTGCATCATGCTAACATATGTAATAATATCGTTTCTGATTGTAGGTATAAAATTATTCATATCAGTGGATTTTACTACTATAAAGCATAATTTCCACTGATTGAGGATGAAACAGGGTCACCCACACGGCTTTGTTTTTGTTTGTTATTTAGAGGGGGAGGTGTAGTTTGTGACCATAAATTTAACTTCAATCCAGTTAAAGCTCATGTCTTGGCGCACACAGTACCAGACCTCTCCTATTGAACTTGTGGTGGGGGTCAAAGGTCAAAATCAGGCAAGGAATAGGCTAAAATTTCCCAAGATTATCCAGAGAAACTCTTGAAAGGAATGTCCCAAATATGTTAAGCTGTCACCAAAGAAGAGGGGCTATGTTCACGAGGCTTCAATTTGATATGCTTGAAATTATGAATTTAATGTCAAATAGCGTTCCTTTATAAGAGGCATCTGGTTATCACAGAGTGTATTTTTTCTTCTTTACGCTAAAATGTTCCAATGCTTGACTTTTAAAAAAAAAAAAAAAAAAAAAAAAAGCAGGTTAGCATCTATTGACATCACAGAATACTCTGTCCTGAAGAAGAAAAGTTGGAGGGTTGTTTATTGGTCAAAATCTGGCGTGGGCGCTGCACCTGTTGTACTCAGGTTTTGTTGTACTGATATGAAACCTGCCTCAGAACAATGCTGTCACTGGAGACTTATCCTGGTCATCACTCTGTGCTATGTTCAGCTGCTGATGCTGTGGAAACTGGGATTTGTTGTCCTTGGCAAATGTCCTCTACCCCCCTCCCACTGATACATTAATGGATTAAGAAGAGCCCTCAGCCTGCAAATAGGGTGGGTGGGGGGGGGGCACAAACCTCCATGAACAAGTGCTACTCCATACCATTTGACAGAATTATCTCTGGTCTTTCTACAACAGCTGCAGACTTTAATATCTCTCGTCTCCAGGCTCAGGTAGCATAACAAAACAGACATAAAAGCTCTGCTAATGAAAGTGTTTCTGAATAACGCCAATTGCAAACTGATATTAAATGTGTTAAACACATTTTATTATTATTACATAGTCACAGAACCACAATGATCAACCCTAAAAGTCATTAAGTATTCAGCAGTAATTAGAAAAGGAATGACACTAACTGTTGTTAGGGACTTATGTGAATACATGTAGAAGAAATTAGTCCTCTTACACATAAATACATTTCTTAGAAATCAAAGGCATTCAATAGTTTGGTAGTCTGTAAGCATAGTGCCAGTGTTTGCTCATAGGCTCTTCAGTAGCAATATGAAGCGCCAAAGGTTAAATAAGCAGTATTGGTGTCAAACACGGCACCCTTCTGTACAGTTTCACCTACAAGAGCAAAAAAAAAAAAAATTTAAGTCGTGAAAATATTTCTGGATATTTGCTCTTAGATTAACAGTTAAAGCCATTAAATGGAAGGAATCATTACATGGTAATCAATACTGATTTAATCATCATTGAGGTACAGATTCCATGACGGTAGCTAAATTTTAAATAAGTGATGGAAAGACAAATGAAAGCTTTCTGAATTTCATTTAGAAACATTCCTTCAACCACGTTCAACACAGATCCAAGAGTTTTATTATTGCATACAGTACTGTTTACCACTAAAAATAATGAGAAAAGCAAAACTTCACAAGTGACTGATGACAGTGAAGAATTAATTTAAATATTGTACAATCATACAATTTGTTGACCAAGTAATATTTGTGCGTCACTGACAAACCACTCTTGAGTGTGTGTTGACAACAGTTAAAAAAATAAAATATTCTTTTGCTAACACCCCGAGGAAATTTAAAACTTGGGGGAAAAGTGCATGTTTCCCACAGGGTGAACAGGCTTTCTGTGGACAATTGATGGTTCTGGCATGGATGTTATGGAGACAGCATGGGTTGTAGAGATGATGAAAGGAGGCGTGTGTGTCTGGGGTGACGTCTCCCTTTAAATCCACCGGAATGGAGGGTTGCAGCGCTCAGGACTCTGCAGCCTGTACCTTCGCCTTTGCCTTCTTATCTTGCTCGTACCTGTTAGGGAATAAATTGAAAAAAAAAAAAAAGTNTTTTTTTTTTTTTTTTTACATCAATACCTTATAACCAGCCTAAAGACAAAAAGTTTAGAAAGCAGACAGTACTCCCAAGATATTCTCAAACTGTCTTCTAAAAGGTGCCTGGTAGTAAAAGACCACTTTCTCTCCTGTGATCACCTCTGTAATATCCTCTCCTTTTTCCAGCATGAAAACAATGACTAAAAAAAAAAAAAAAAGAAAAGGTATCTTGATACACNAAAACTTTTTTTTTTTTTGCCAAGAAACCACTTCAACTGACTGAATGATTTGCCTTTTCATTGGTTGTGGGCTTAAGACGTATTTCCCGTTTCTTTGAGATGCAGCTAGATAAACATCATGCCAAGAAACTACTGTGCCAATGCTTGCAAAGACAATATTTCAGGATTTGGACACAGATTTTTTTTTTTTTTTAAGACTTGCAGATTAGTCTGGAAGGGCTCAAATCCATTCATTCATTAATTCACTCACACAGCTTATCTGGTATTACTTCCCTCTCAAAATGTTCCGTTCCCATTTCTGGCGATGTCTCCCTATTTATGATAATTGTTTAAACTGACTTTCCTAGTGGCATTTAGTCGATTTCTAAAAAATCTGACATTTTTTTTTAACCTTTATGTATTCAGGGTTATTTCACCTGGAAGCTGCCCAGTACAACCACAGACTTCTCTGCTGACCACTGAGCAGCTCCACTGGAGCATNGGAAGCTGCCCAGTACAACCACAGACTTCTCTGCTGACCACTGAGCAGCTCCACTGGAGCATTTGGAGGTTAGGTGCCTTGCTCAAGAACACCTCAGTGGTGATAACTAATGAGGGGCAGGCTGCTTATTTACCTCCCCAACCCAGATTTCTCCTCAGGGATTGAACCGGCAATCCTTCGATCACGAGCTCGCTCGTTATACATTCACTACGGCTCTTAGCTTATTTGCAGCCGCGCACTTAGCAACTTCCTGTGCTTCTTATCCATAACAAGTGAGGAATGCAAGTGACTGCGCACTTATATTCCATTTTTAGATTGATAAAAAGCTTCTAACACAGATAACGGGGCAGATGACTGGTAGAGGTCACTGACTGCTGGGTTATGAGCGAACACCGTTTGCTGCCAGCTCATCTCACACAAACCTCCAAATCCTGTACAGCTGAGAGCCTCCTGCAGCACCCAGAAAGAAGTTGACGGCAAAGAGGTTCCAGTTTTTCGGGATAATGACCAACGAATATCTGGACCAGATCAGCCCTGTTGAAGATCGATAACAGGAAGAGTGAAAGTTACACAACCTAACTACATGAGAACAGAGTCTATATGTTTTGGGAAAAGAACAACAGATAAGGTTTGTTTGAAGACATGTATTGCGAGATGCGTCAGACGACCTTTAACACACATGGATCGAGTTTCTCTCCAAGCAGTGAAGTGACAAAACTTAACACTTTTAGGAAAGATATGTCAAAAAGTTCAAGGAGTTCTCAATGGATCCTCTTGCATGGACACGCTTTAAACATTTAACACCAGGAGATTGACAAACAGTTCAAGCACCATTTGCAACTTTTTGTTAAATTATGTTTTTGAACTTTAAACACGGTTACATATTTTTATGGTAAATATAAGTAATCTTAGTATTCTAGCACATTAACTTTTAGGGATGGAAAATGATTCTTTTAACTGTGTCAAACATCTGGAACGCCAAAACACATAAGAAATCACAGTGAATTAAAGTGAAACTTTAGTATCAAAGGTATCAAAGGCTTAAAATAAACGTCTTACAGTTCTATTTATGAAGATGAAATTTAAACAAACTGCATTGTCTGATCAGCAGACATTTATTACATTTTGATGTTTACACTGAACATATCCATTTCAATTAAGGCAGGAAATATTAAGCTGATAAAAATGTTCTCAGCCTGAATGAAAATGTCTACAACAGGAACCTGAGCAGATCAAATTAACTGTAATTAACTATACTGTTCTACTAAAATTTAATGATACAAGGATAATAATCCCTGATAAGATAAAAAAGCACTTTCTTCCCAGCAGACGTTACGCTCAGCTTATGAGATCATTTTTCAGATCAGCTGCAGCATTATTCTGCTTCAATTTTTCCAGCAATACTTGAAATCCAATAACCATAAAAAGTCACATAAATTGTCTCGTTTAAACTTAAATAAATGTATTTTTTAAATGAAGCCATTATAGTTGCAGAGCCATAAAGTCATACTGGCTATTTTGCGTGTTTGAGCCTAATATATTCAATTTTCATACACGTAACATTACTGACAATCATTGCCCAAAGCATACTACTGGAACGAAGTAAAAAAAAAATTTTTCCTACCTTCCAGACCGCCATTGGTTTCAGTTCATTCTGGTACGCTATTAAAAT
>VXCM01008195.1:0-44920 GCA_014773175.1 Lucifuga dentata
ACGCAGACTAAAGACATTCGTGTGGGACACAGACTAAAGACATCTGTGTGGGATGCAGGCTAAAGAAACAGACGCAGACTAAAGACGTTCATGCTGGACCCCCTGCAGAGTCATGCAGCAGCTCAGGTTAGTCAGTCAGGATATTCATATTTTAAAGATCTTCCTTGATTTGCTCAGGAGTCACTGCAGAAACATCAAATATCTCTCTGTCTGTCTCTGTGTGTTTAGTATGTACTTGGCGTGTGCTTGGCATGTGTTTCTGACCCTGTTTGTGCAGCTGGAATGCTGAGTCCTGCTCTCTCCACATCCATGACGTCTCCCGTTGCGTATTTCTCTGCTGAGTTGCTCTTCACTTCATTGCTGGAACACAACACACATAAATGCACATTAATATCACTGGATGACCGAACCAAGCGTGCTCCTGTTACAGAAACACACACAGAGCACACGCGTGTGCACACAGATGGAGACAGTGATACGAGGATGGAATGGATGGAGGAGAAGCTGGGAAAGGCTCATGCAGGGAAAGCATCAAAATGTACAGCAAATGGAGAAAGTCAAGAGTTTGATTTGTTTATTCACACGCTGATTAGACCAGAATTATTAATTCATGACATCAGCCGCCAGTCCTGCTTTGTCTCAGAGAACCACCAAGAATATACTATGGTACTAATAACAGTACCATAAAAATAATACATTATGGTACTAATAATACCACAAAAATAACATATTATGGTACAAATAATAATACCATAATAATAATATATTATGGTAATACATTATATTATTTTTATGGCAATACATAATACCACAATAGTACACCAATAATAAATAATACCATCAATAATATCATCAATAGTACACAATACAACCAATACAACACAAATAATACCAATAATAGTACACCAATAATAAATACCACCAATAATACACTAATAAATAATACCACTAATAATACACCAATAAATAATATCACCAATGATATCACCAATAATAAATAATACACCAATAATATTGACGAGTTCCTCTATCAAAGCGAAAGTCTCAGGTTCATCAACATCCGGTGCTTCGGTTCCATTTGTGGAATTCGATATTTGTCAAAAGTCATCCGAGTCACAAACATAATCATTTACAAGTGTAAAGTTAAAGGAGCATACTGGTGGTTTTGCATATTTAAGCCCAATAAATACAACCCACATCCTGTTACAGTACTGATACCATTTTCCAAAACTTGAAATCATATTTTAGTTTTCCTGTTATTTTTTCAGATCTCCTAATTTTTCTAAATCAAATGTTCAGGTGTTACATTCACCTTAAAATTAAATGTTTCACCTGGTAACATTTACGCACGATAACAGAAGACATGTTCACTTTAATTTTTCAGTAGTTTTCTGTGGTTTTTTTCCTGGGATTATATATCCTGGTGGAGACGTATATTTTCTTCTGGTTCTCTGTGATGGATTATACATCTCAAACGCGTTTCAAGTCTCTACAAGTTGATTTTTATGTCATACTGGAATTGAACTGAAACCAATGGCAGTCTGGAAGGTAGGAAAAACAATTCTAACATTTACGGCTTCTGTATGTTTTGAGGAATGGTTGGCACATGTATGTGGACTGTATTTATTGGGCTTAAACATGCAAAAATCACCGGTATGCTTCTTTAATTTTTATCCAAACTGAATTGGTGCTACAGAAGAGCAGCACCTCATTATCAAACTTCCTGTTTAAGTTGAAGTTATTGACATTTGAGTCTTCTGTTGCACTTTTAAACGGCCTCAGTTCCTGCTTTCTTCAGTGTAAATTCTGTCATGTGAGCAAATGTTTATAAAGAACAGAATGTACACTTTATTATTGGAACAAACAAACATATACTCCTGTTTTTACCTTAAGGATGAACATTCCCTCACATCAAAATAAAAAAATGCCATCCAAGTTCATGTCTTAAACCTTCTGCAGCAAAATGGGAGGAAATGTGACATTACAGTATATAACAAAATGAAGGAGCATATCTTTAAAAAAATTTGTTTGAAATCTTCGTTGGGTATTGTAAATGAAATCTGGTTTTATATGATTAATTTTTGATTGATTTCCACATGAACTATTATGCAGACACATTAACATATTCTAATGTGAACACTGTTTTTGTCCATTAAATGGTCTTACTCATTCTTACTTCCTGTTTGGCTGTCAGAGTTTCAGAATTTCAGAAACAAAAGATTCAGACTGATTTAACATTTAACAAGACATCATGGAAAATGTGAAGTAACTGTGGCCAAATGCTGACCACATTTGAGGGTCACTCACAAGGTCGCACACCATTCGAAATTTGAAACAATACAGACAATGATGCGTGATGTAAATGCACCTTCATCGACAATTGGTTAAATGAGGAGGCTCAAAGGAATGTTTGGGTGCAACCACGATCCTTCTGTCGGATCACCTTAAAGAACAATAATTGGGGTTCCACAGGAGTGGAAAGTGGAACTTTCAGTCAGTCCACAGAAATGATCCCAAAGGGCCTGAGGGTCATCAGGTGTTTTTTTGGTAAATGTGAGACAAGTCTTTATGTTCCTCTTGGTTAGTTGTGGTTTTCACCTCGCAGCTCTCCATGGATTCATTTTAGCCCCGCCTCTTTCTTTAGCCCCACCACCTTTTAATGGTGGAATCGCTGACTCTTCTGTGGGAGCAAGGCCTGCAGCTCCTTAGATGTTCCTCTGGCTTCATTTGTGACTTCCCTGATGAGTCGTTGATGTTTCTTGAAAAGTTTTGGTCGGTTGGCCTCCTGGGAAGATTCATCGCTGTTCCATGTTTTTTCCGTGTGGAGTTAACAACTCCCACTGTGGTCTGCTGGAGTCCCAGATCCTTAGAAATAAGTTTTAACCCTTTCCAGACTGTTACTTTTACTGCAGGATGCTGACAAAAATAACTGTTTGGTGTTTTTTTTTTTTTTNTTTTTTTTTTTTGTGGACAAATTTAACTTTTTCTTTTGATTTTCCAGTTTCAGCTAGCCAGCACTGGCCAGCATCCCAGACTTATCTTTTCATTGTTGCAGATGATTTGTGTCTTTGTACTCTTTAAAGAAGCGGCCAGCTGAGAATGTAAGACATCTGTTTGTCCAACTACAGACTCGACATTTTTATCCTTTTGAGCAGTTTTCTGCTTTTTTTTTTTTCCTGTCCTGCTTAGACCCAGTTTGTTCTTTTCTCTCAGACATGGTAGACATCTTTGTATGAAATCTGACACATGGAATAACCTTCACTTCACAAAACAATAACAGACTGACATGTTTCTTCAAAAATCTGTTTTGGTTTGTCCATTTTTGAACCCAGATTTGTACTTTAGGAATGCCAGCACCTTACAACCCAAGTAAAGACAAATTACCTGCTTAACTGAACATATAATGTGTTTCAGGTGAGCCAACATGATTATAAAGGTGTCTCTGATAACCAATTGCAACCAAGTTCTGAATTTAACTTCTGCACTTCTCAAAGGACTGTGATTCGTCCATTCAGGTTCTCAGCATTTGTCTCTTCTAACATGGAGTCCATATCGACTCAGATGGGGACAGACAGTGACATTTGTTGAGCTTGAAGCTCAGCTTGGATTTCTTCTAAAGTTTCCCTTTGTTCTTTCTGCATCCTTCCAACGTTTCTCTTCTGTCTCGGCTCAGTTTTTCTCTTCATGCTCAGCTATGTTGGCTCCAGTCCCATGGACCAGCAGGCTCTTTAGTCTGATGGAGCGTCGTGTGTGCGGTTTTTAAAAACAACTGTGAAGCTGGAACTCTTATTCTGCCAGCCTGAGGAATAATTCAGCAGAAAGCTGGATGAAGAATTGATTCTGAAGGACCAGGAACACGCTCCAACGGTGCGGTTTTCCTGGCTGATGCACGGCTCCTCAGAGGCCCGTGCCCATCTTTCCCTCCATCAGGAGATGGTGTTGGCTGATACGAACGGAGAAGCGCTGCTTTTCAAGTTTCAGCCACTTCAAACTCCATGTCTCATCTTCTTCTCAGTTTATAAAATATTCCTCTTCTGCTAAACTGTAGCTTTTCAGAGCTTCAACTTCATGGTTTGGAAATTATTCTTAAAAAAGAAACTTACAGAGAACTCAGAGAGACATAACACACAACCTACTTAAAGCCATGTCGAAATGTCGAATGTCCAAATGTTGAAATGTCGAATTTATAATCCCAGCTCATTATTTTACTCCGCAGCAGTGAACCAAGCCAATGAAGAAGGATATGGATGAAGCCATAAAATACACTTGTAAATAACATACTCCGCTGTTTGCAATAACAAATAAACATCCAATAGTGAGGGGGTGCAGAAAAGGAGAAGTCTCAGACTTTGACTTTTGTTTCTCGTTCTGGATAATGATGTGGATTTGATTTGTCTCACCCTGCTAAAGTTAAAATGTACGAGGACAACAGCATTAGTTAAAGACATGCAGAATGGAAAACATGGAATAAACAAACAAGGAGCTGAAACCAAAGGAGATAAAAACTGGGAAAGAAAAGTTGGTGGTTGACGTGACAACAAGACTACATCACGGCTGCAGGCTGATCTCTGATTGGCTGTACATACCGATAAGATTTCAACACTCTGAAGAAGACCACACCCACAACGCACAGCAAGAGAGAGAGGAGGGGAAGCTCAGGTTGTTATTTACTCACACAGACAGACAGAATTATGCATCAAAAGAGAGACAGACAAGGACAGACAACAACCTAAAATCAAATCAAAACAAAACAAAACAAAAAAACCTAAACTGCCCACTAAAAAAAACCACAACCTAACCAGCCACACACACAAAAAACCCNAAATCAAAACAAAACAAAACAAAAAAACCTAAACTGCCCACTAAAAAAAACCACAACCTAACCAGCCACACACACAAAAAACCCTAACCTGTCCACTAAAACAAAAAAACAACCTAAGCGTCCCTAAAAAACCTAAATAACCTATCAACTAAAAAAAAAAAAAACCTGTNAAAAAACACACCTAACCATCCACTAAAAAAAAGAAAGGAAAAAACACAACAAATAACCTTCCACAAAAAAAAAAACAACTAACCTGTCCACTACGAAAAAACAACAACGTAACTGTCCACTAAAAACAAAACAAAAAGACACAACCCACATAACTGTCCACTAAAAAAAACCAAAAAAAAAAAAAAACCCCAAAAAAACCTGTCCATTAAAAACAACCTAACCTAACCAGCAATATTTATTTGCTGTAAATACAGATACACAGCCTAAATATGAATATAATTTAAACTTTAATATACAGGAAGTTACAATCAGACCATTGGACTGATAATTCAGCAGAGGTGCTGCATTGTATTCTATATTATTCCATCGTATTCTATATTATTGCATCTTTTTCTATATTATTGCATCTTTTTCTATATTATTGGATCTCGTTCTATATTATTGCATCTTATTCTATATTATTTGATATTCATTTCCTAATTCGTTGTTTTAGATGTGAAATCTGTCTTGTGCTGTATTTTCTAAATCATCATTCATCTCTTAAGTAGAGAATTATTGTAAAATGGTCACAGTCACTGTGTGGATTTAGGATTCTTTTCTTTTCTCTGATTATTCTAATAAGAATAAAGAAACATTATAGCACAATGCAAAGCAGATATCATGTAAAAAAAAGAAAAAAAGAAAACAAATCAAACTCAATAAACTACAATATGTTCAACTGTATTGACTTAAAGGACCATACCAGTGGTTTTCCATGTTTGAGCCTAATATATACAACACATATACAAGTTACATTAGTGCCAACTGTTTTCAAGACATGCTATTGGGGCAGTAAATATTAGAATTGTTTTTCCTACCTTCCAGACTGTCATTGGCTTCAGTTCATTCCAGTACANGCAGTAAATATTAGAATTGTTTTTCCTACCTTCCAGACTGTCATTGGCTTCAGTTCATTCCAGTACAACGTAAAAATCAACTTCTGGAGACTTGAAAAGTGTTTGAGATAAATAATCCATCACAGAGAATCAAATGTCTTTATTATTTTTTGTCGAAGTTTTAAATCTTAATTTAACTCCTCCAGCACAGAGCTACAGAGGACAAAATGTATGCCTCCGCCAGGAAATGTAGTCCCAAGAGAGGTTTTTACTGAGAGATTTAAGTGTTAGCAGGTGAAACATTGAATTTTGAGGTGGGTGAATCACCTGAATATTGATTTAGAAAGATTAAGGTATTTGATAAAATAACAGGAAATCTAAAAAAAACAGGTTTATGTTTTGGAAAATGGTTATCAGTAACGTAACATGTATGTTGTAGTTGTATTTATTGGGCTTAACTATGCAAAATCACCAACATGGTCCTTTAATAGCACTAATACAGGAAGCGTGATAGAGTGGTCATGTGAAAACACATCCTGACGAGTACTGTAACTACTGTGGAAGAGATGTGAGTGCATGTGTGTGTGTGTGAGAGAAGCTCCCACTCTGAATGTTTGGTAAGAATCATGTTTGGTGAGCGTGGCATTCTGCAGCTGTGTGCTGTTGGGTTTGGCGAACCTTTTGAACACGGCCGTCTCTGTCTTGGCGTCGACGGTGAGGCTGAGCGTTTCTTTCATGGAGCCGTTGATAACCGTCTCTGTGACGCTGCGCTGCTCCTCCTCTGCTTCAGAACTCCCACAATCCTTTGAGGAGGAGGAAGAGGGAGGAGCCACGCTTGTACTCAACCAGCCATCAGAATCTAGATCAGTTTACACAGAATTATCACTTATTTTCAGACATTAACCTCCATTTTTCATGTGTGCATTTATCTCACTTAAGCACTAAATACAGAAATTAATTTACTCTTTTTTATTTTCTTCTTACATTTCATGTCTGAAATGGAGTTACTGAAACATGTTTCCAAAGAGCCCAAACACAAAAAGGAATCTCCACCCCCACTATCATATATGGTCAGAAGGCTCTTTTCATTGGCTCAGTGGGTTTAAGAGTATAAAAGTAGACTGAGCTTTTCATAATGAGATCCCTATATTCTCCCAATTGCAGTCAATGAACAATTGATTATCAATCAATTATCACTTTGGCTTTATGACAGCACCCAAATTCAGACACATTCATTGTTAGAATTTTAAGTTTTTTATACACTGCCCGGCCAAAAAAAAAGTCACACTCTAATATTTTGTTGGACCGCCTTTAGCTTTGATTACGGCATGCATTCACTGTGGCATCGTTTCGATAAGCTTACACAATGTCACAACATTTATATCTGTCCAGAGTTGCATTAATTTTTCACCAAGATCTTGTATTAATGATGGGAGAGTTGGAGCGCTGTGTAAAGTCTTCTCCAGCACATCCCAAAGATTCTCAATGGGGTTAAGGTCTGGACTCTGTGGTGGCCAATCCATGTGTGAAGATGATGTCTCATGCTCCCTGAACCACTCTTTCACAATTTGAGCCCGATGAATCCTGGCATTGTCATCTTGGAATATGCCCGTGTCATCAGGGAAGAAAAAATCCATTGATGGAAAAACCTGGTTATTCAGTATATTCAGGTAGTCAGCTGACCTCATTTTTTGGGCACATGTCGTTGCTGAACCTAGACCTGACCAACTGAAGCAACCTCAGATCATAACACTGCCCCCGCAGGCTTGTATGGTAGGCACTAGGCATGATGGGTGCATCACTTCATCCGCCTCTCTTCTTACCCTGATGCGCCCATCACTCTGGAACAGGGTAAATCTGGACTCATCAGACCACATGACCTTTTTCCATTGCTCCAGAGTCCAATCTTTATGCTCCCTAGCAAACTGAAGCCTTTTGTTTCTGATTAGCCTGACAGATAAGTGATTTTCTTAAGGCTACACAGCTGTTTAGTCCCAATCCCTTGAGTTCTCTTCACATTGTGCATGTGGAAATGCTCTTACTTTCACTATTAAACATAGACGTGAGTTCTACTGTTGATTTTTTACAGTTTGATTTTTTACGATTTGATTTCACCAAACGTTTAAGTGATCTCCCATCACAATCATTGGAGATTTTTTTTTCGACCACATTTCTTCCTCGAAGATGATGGTTCACCACTAATCTTCCAGGTTTTAATAATGCGTTGGATAGTTCTTAACCCAATTTTAGTAGTTTCAGCAATCTCCTTAGTTGTTTTCTTTGCTTTCTGAAACAGAGTAACATCTTTTCCATGACTACAGGATATGTCTTCCGACATGTTGTTTAAGAAATGAGAAGCTACTCGCTGCATCAGTTAGGGTTAAATAACTTGCTGTCAGCTGAAACATATTAATCACTGCAGTAATTATCCAATGGAAGGCTCTTACATATTTGCTTAGTTAAATCCAGGTGGTGACTTTTTTTTTGGCCAGGCAGTGTATTTTGCTACTGAGAAAATGCATTAAGTGTTCACATCTCACCATCAGACTGCACCAGTGCATTGACCCCAAGAGGATCCATTGTCTCGGTGCTAGTTTCCATGGCAACAGGAGAGTTGCACCTCAAAGGGTCTTTGGGGCTGAAAGAGAAGAACAACTCTAAATGTGATATAAGTAGGGCTGTGAATCAATTAAAAAAAATTAATTAATTGCACACATTTTCTGTGATTAATCGCAGAAATTTGTAATCATTATACACTGAATCACCAAATTAATGTAGATTAATTCCCTGTTTAAACTCTATTTTATCTGCTTTATTGGATTGTTTCTTTAGTTTGTCACTGAAACAAGAAAACAACTGAATTAATCTGAGTTATTTTATCTTAAAGGAGTAACTTTATTTTGTAACGGATTCATTTTACTTATTTTCATGATATACTTTCTTTTGGGTTAACTAACACTTTTAGTGAGTTCAGAGAAGAAACTATCTTGGTTGATATATTACAAGATCTCTGCATATTATTCATGGCTTCAGCCACAAGGTGGCATGTTAAGGCTGACATGTTCTTCTTGTAGGGAGAATCATCTTATTTTGAAACTATGACTTGCTCAAGGGGAAGTTCGTCTTATTAAAAACTTGCTGATCGTACACATCAATATTTCTGTCTCATTTTCATCTGTCACAGCTTTTTGTTTACATCCGTCTTAGAAATGTGAACCTGTACAAACCTGCGTTTCTGCATCTGGAGTATTTCAGGTCAAAACCGTGTAAACACATAAATCAGACATAAGCCACTTAAAAAAAAAAAAAAAGATGAGAATACGCTGTTCAAAAACATCCAATATAGGAAAAAGATGGGAAATGGTCATGAAGGCCTGTAGTGTTAAAGCAGCTGTGCTGAGTAAATGAAACGACTTTCTGGGATATTACACTTTGTTCCTGGTTTTCCCTGATGTCTGTCTGGATTGATCAGAAATGCGGCGAGCGGCCTGGCAGGTTAAAGTACCTGACAGGGGAGAAGCTGGAGAAATCGGCCCAGCCCGACTCAGAGTTTGGGGTAGCAGCAGGAGAGGAGCTCCAGGACGCCTCAGGGGCGATTTCTGTGGAGGAGGAGGATGACGACAGGGGGGAGGTGGACGTGGAGGCGTTGGGGTTTGAGGTCGGAGCTGTGGACGTACCCGTGTCCATGGGGATGTCATCAAAGGTGGCTGTCCAAACTGGCCCTAAAAACAAAAACACAATGACACGTTAACCACATAACACAGGCGAGGTCTCATGACATATGAAACTGAACAAGCAACATTTTGCATGTTTTCATGTTGACATGTTGCTGTACCTCGTTTGAAAGCTTAAACTCGTCTTTTTCACACTATCCAGCAACTTATGATGGTTTTTGTACAGAAGCGTCTCACTTTATGGCAGCAGTCATGAGCATCTTTGTGATCACGTGTTGCATCAATCAAACCGTCTATAGACTGCAGATTAAATCAAGTCCACGTTATTCTCACATACATAAGAATAACACGGAATCAAAGTGGAAAAACATATTTCCTGAACTGTTCATCAACCATTCAAAACAACAGTGTTTCATTGGCTTTAGCAGGATTGACAAACCATTTGACCAATAAGGTTTAGTATCGCTGAAAAGGAGAAGATGCCTGGAAATGTTTCAAAAGTGATAAATATGTAAAAAAAAAAAAAAGNAAAAAAAAAAAAAAGCAAAAAAAAAACAAAAATCTGATACAATGATAAAGTGTGATGAAAACATTTTTATAGTGAATGTAACATTTAGGAAGGAGTGCATGCACACCTGCAGGCAGTGTGCACACCTGTGTACCGCCAATGAACAGCCGCTAAATCTTCTTCCGGATCCAGAATGTGGATCATCTCTAGAATCATTCTTCCTTTCAATAATTTCTATCTGCCCCCCAAATTCCATTCAAATTCATCCATAACTTTTCCAGATATCCTGCTAACGAACAAACAAATGTGTGACCATTTCTGCCTTAATAAATTTTTTGCCATTTAAAAATTTTTCTTCTTCTCCTACAACTTTAACTCAATCATCACAAAATGTAGACTGTCTGGACCAAACTGAAAAATTTCATTTTGTTTTTTTAAATTTTTTTTTACCGTTTTGCTACAATTGGCTGCCAAAGTTGAGTGGGCGTGGCTAATAAGAACATTTAC
The DNA here is from genome assembly GCA_014773175.1 of Lucifuga dentata. Lineage (NCBI taxonomy): Eukaryota > Metazoa > Chordata > Actinopteri > Ophidiiformes > Bythitidae > Lucifuga > Lucifuga dentata. The sequence continues at coordinate 10,558 of VXCM01008195.1, forward strand.
ATTTTGGCTGTCAGTGGTCTATATACATCCAATCATATCGGCCATTTCCACCTGACAACATTTTACCCCATTTTTAATTTGTTCTAAACCTTGTTTCATGTTAAGCATTAAGCAGCATTAAGCAGCATAAATCTGACAGGCACACACACAGTGTAAGAACACAAACTCACCTGCGTCCACCTCCATTCTGTCGTCAGAGCCGCCGTCTCTCTTCACATCCTCGTCCTCTGAGTCGGTGCTGTCCTCGCTGTCTGTGCTGCCCGAACTCCTGATATTACACAAACAAACAACACTTCATTTCACATTACTGCTCAAATCTAAAACACATTTGCTGACTGGATTAAACAAACCTATTTTAAAAACATTTAAAATCTCCCATCAGATAATACATTCAAAGAATAAATCAATGAAGAAAAATGTTACCTAGAAATGCATTTCCTGGAGAAAATGCACCTGTGATTGCTACATGCTGAAGCTATTGCTGAACACACGCTGAAACACCTCAATGTACACAACACTTACAGCTGGTCAGAGACAGGACAGGTAGACGTACTTTAATACTTGTGCCAAGTGGGACGTGAACCTGTGATGTCCTGGTCACAAGGCAGACAGCTAACCTCTAAGACCACATGGAGACAGCGACTGCAGTGTGTGTCTGTGTTTGAGTGTCTGTGTGATCGATTTATCGAAATGTATTACATTACACTGGCTGACAGTACTTAAAAAAACCACTTTAAAATTATAATTTAAAAACTCTAAGCACAATTTAAACCAAATGCCTTAGCATGCTTGAGAAAAATTGGTTCAACAGACTGATTTTTGGATGACAAATGTAGCGAAAAGTGTCTGCATACTGAAAAATCTGCTGAACAGAAGCTAAAATGTTTCACTGAAATGTAACAACTGTAGCTTATGAGACACAACAGAAAATTGAACACTGAAGCTTGGGCCAAGCAGGAACTGAACCTCCAATCTACTGGTCCCCATTACACCATGAAGAAGACAGCGGTTGCAGTTTGTGTTTGAGTGTCTGTGAGGGTGTGTGTTTAGTTATCTAATACGTAACACCTGGGTGGCAGCACTTAGACAGCTCTCAGAAACACAGAGAAACTTGGATTTTACACGCAGTTCAAATAAATGCTTGTATCTCAAAAAGAAAAGCTTGTCTCTTCAAGATGTTTACACTGTGAGTGAGATCAGGCTTGGCTCAACATGCTCATATACTTTGTGTCCAAAGTTTTTATACAGAGGGACTACTCACTGTTTAAAAACAGAGATCTGATCAGAGAAACTGCCTGAACAGTTGAACAGGACTTATGGGAGGCTGAAGAGGCTTTTTACCTTTTAAAGCCTGAAAAGTCCAAATCCATAGCTAGAAGCATTGAATATTTACATGCTGATAGAGAGAAGTGTGTCTACAGCTGCATATACTGTATATCTATGCTGTATGAAAAATGAAGACTGAGAATAAATGAGAGTTGAAGCCTTATTTTCTGTTGAGTTAAAATAGAATGCCTGTGATTGCTGAAGCAATTACAGGCAATAAATCTAAACAAAGTCTATTCGCTGTGTGAGTTTTAGCTTGTATGTTGACCATTTCTTAGTAGTAATTATGAAAATAAAAAACCAGCATCAGATTTTGTGGATGTAGAAAAGTAGGTTTAGAGGAGGTTTAGCAGGTGGACATGCAGTCTCTACCTGCTCACATGAGGCTTTCCAACCCTCCTGAGAGAATATATATATATTAGGATATATATTCTATAAAGAGTTACAGAGAGAGACAGAATGAGAGATAAAATAGTGTAATATGTGTGTGTGTGTGCGTGTGCATACCTGGAACGTCCCTGAGTCTCTGGTGCAAAGGTCACGTCTTTTTCATCCCAGATATCTTCCTCATCAGAACCAGCATCTTCAAACGGCTGGATTTTTTCTTTACAGCGAGCCTCAAATAGAGCAATGTTTGCCTACACACACACACACACACACACACACACACACACACACACAGAGTTCAATATCTAGGATTACTTTGTTGTGATAAATCCTGTTATTTTAAAGATCTGACAATAACAGCAACATTTCTTTAATTTCCTTATCAGGAAAATATAAAAACAATGATATTATGAAATATATAAAAACCATGGTATCAGGAAATATATAAAAATTATGTTATCAGGAAATATAAAAAAACAACAATATCAGGAAATCTAAAAACGTTATCAGGAAACATATAAAAAGGATGATATCAAGAAACATAAAAACAATATCAGGAAATATAAAGCATGCTGCACTCATTCATTGACGACAACTTAAATGAGATGAATAATAAAATACTTACACTTTCATTGGTATTTAGTGAAAAATTGATGTCTGATATCCTGTCAAAGGGAATACTGCAACAATAAAGAGAAAAGAGTTTAGTTAACATCATTAGAAATCAACAGACTCAAAATATCTTCTGGACTATTTTCTTCTTTACATGAACATGTATGTTTGTACTAACACATGAAAACGTCTCTAGCAGACACTTAATAGTATTTACAGTTATTCATAAACGTGGTCTGATCTTCACCTAAGTCAAGTTAACACACAATTCTTACTGTTTCATGTTTCCATTGAACAAATTGTCTTGTGGTTATTGATCAGACTTTTACATCATTTCTTCCTACAACCTAAGTTTTAACAATGCAAAATTTTGCAATATCTGTAGACAGCAATTGTATATTTTAGGCTGTAATACTTCCATTTTTTTTTTGTTTTTGCATTAAAGTGTTTATTGGTTTTCTTTGGAAGGCAAAGTACAAACATACACACAAACAACAAAATAAAAACAAAACATAGCTTTTATTGTGAGGAGACGTGATATATAAGAAATCCAGGGGATACTTCCCTAAACATAAATAAAAAATAGATAAATTTTAAAAATCTAAGCAGCCCAACAGGAAAACAGAATATCATACGGAGAACATACATGCACATGCTAACCTGAACACGTGTTGGCTAAGACTGATGTGTTACCACCTTTAACAGCATCCATATGATTTGATCATTAAAGGTGGAGTTTATTTAGTAGCATGCTCCTAACTCTCCTTGTAGTTGGTTCAGAAGTAGCATGAATCACATGTAGACCACAAATGAACCGCTCCAGAGTTTTTTTTTTTGTTTTGGAACCAGATCAAAACCNCACATGTAGACCACAAATGAACCGCTCCAGAGTTTTTTTTTTTGTTTTGGAACCAGATCAAAACCACATGTAAAACTAAGGGGGGAAACAATGATGAAACACGTGACTGGCTAGACACACGCACAGCAGGCGATGCATGCAGTTCCAGAACAAATTACAAGTCCAATTGCGCTTGGTGAAAGACTGCCCNCCCACACCCACACACACACAGTGAATAGGAAATGAATACTGCTCCCCCCTCTCTAAAGTATTTGCTTTTTCTAGTTTTACAATTTATAAATTTCATTGAGTAGGACTTGTTTTGTTCTTATACAAAGCAACAAACCACAAGAATGCAGTGAAACCATTTTAATAATAACAATAATCATCATCATCATCATCATCATCACATTATACAGGCAGGAATCTGGCTGTCTGCCTGTGGCACCATCGTCTCTAGAACCCGGCACTTTATGAAGTTGATATTTGGCAGATTTTCTTGCTCAGGACCCAAGTATGTGCAGTGTAGCATGTGAAGTTGTTTGGATGAACGGTTCTTGAATTGAGCTGTGCCAGTAAAAAGTAGTCCGTGTGGCAGGATACGCTCCGGGCATGGCAGCATGTGCTCCAGTCCAGTGTCTCGATCCAACCCGTACAGCAAACAAAGCTAGCTCCGAGGATGTGCAGAACACAATTAAGGCAGGCTGCAGCGCACACCATAAAGTCCGGCCCGATCCAAACAGGCACGTTTTGAACAAGTACTTACTAATAATAATAAAACAAAATAATTGGCTAAACTGAATAGGCTTCATGTGTGAAGTATTCAGCTCCTGTGTCAGTACCTGGTGAATCACCTTTGGAGGCAGCTACAGCTTCCTGTCTTTCTGCTCACCTGGATCTGAGATCTTCCTTCTCTCTTCTTTGCGGAATGTTTAAGCTGGGAGAAGCTGGTTGGTTTTCCTGATGAACAGAAACCTTCAAACATTCCAAAGATTTTCCATGAGATTTATGTCAAAACTTTGACTTGACCTCTCCAGAACATTGACCTTCTTTGTAGACATTCCAGAACATCCACCTTGTTCTTTGCAGCCTCCACAGAAACTCTGTTCTTGTGCTTTGGGTCACTGTCCTGTTTTAAATATGAATTTCGGACCAATTTTCAGTCTTTGCAGACTTCATTAAGTTCTTTTCCAGAATCTTCCTGTTCTTGGCTCCAATCATCCTCCTTTCAATCCTGACAGGTTTTCCTGTCCCTGCAGATGAGAAACATCCCCACAACATGATGCTGCCACCGGCATGCTTCACCGTTGGGATGGTGTTGCTATGGTGATGGGCTGTGTCAGGTTCTCTCCAAACACATGTAATATTTGGCATTTATGCCAAAAAGCTATATTTAGTTTCATCTGACCACCAAACCTTCTGCCTGTTTGTTGCAGAATTCTCCAGTCGGACTACAGATGGATCTTTTTGAGAACATTTTCTTCTTCCCACCAGATGCTGCAACATCTTTGATATTGTTGTATGATGCACATCTTGTCCTTTGTTGGACAAAAACTGCAGGTCTTTCAAGGTGGCCAGATGAATTCCTGATGTCACTCTGACATGTTGTCTTCTGTCCCAGCTTTGATGGACGCCTAATTTCATCAGGTGCTGCACTTCTTAATGATGGACTTAACAGAGCTTCCAGGTAGATTCAAAGCCTTGAGAATCTTTTTATATCCTCACCTGATGTGTGTCCTTCCACAATTTTGTGACAGACTTGTTTTGAAGGTCTTTCTCTAGTCTCAAGTTAATTACTGTGATTCCAAGAAGGTGTTGGACAATGAAGTTAACATGTGATCTAGAAGGCAAGTTGAAGGCAGGAGGTTGTTCCTGAGATACTTTAAGTGATGCTACATTAAAAGGGGTGCATACATATCAAAACCTAGATATTGCAGTTTATTTTTAATTAATGCAAGAAACTTTTTTAGGACTATGTTTTCATGTTGAAACTGTTAAATATTCTGTGCAGATTAACTACTACTTAACTACTTTCTCGCATGAAAAAATGTCTAAACTTAATTGGGTGACAGCCAAATGTCCAAATTATACTGTGATAATCAGCAATCGACGGCTCAGCCTGGGCAGGAAGGCCCGCCCACAGCCAGGTGATTGACAGCTTGGCCCACAAGGAAAAGAATAGACAAAAGAATATATAGAAGAATAAATACAGAAAAGAATAAGAAAATACGTAAATAAATATAAAAAATAAATAAAACTTGCTAAAACTAAATAGAAAAAATAAAAAAGTATATAAAATACATACAGAAATGTAAATGGGAAAAATGAATAAATATATATAAAATATATAGAGAAATAAATTAATAAATACATACAAAAATAAATGATCAAATGTGAAAACAGAAATGGTCATCCATTTACATATTTTTTAAAAATGTCTAGATTTCCACATTGATTTATTCTTTTAGTTACTGCTCTTTACATTTCCACACTTATTTATGCTTTTATTTATTTTCTTTTTATTTTGGCAAAATGGGTATTCCATATGCATCAAATAGCATCATCTCATCATGACAGAACAAGATGGTTAAGCATTCTGTATTCAATCCACCAGTTCAAAGTGAAAGTGAACAATGAAACTTCATTGCTGTTTTGACTTTAAACTAGAATGTGATTGTGATGTTGATGTGTGATTAAAGAATGAAGACAATTAAACTTACGTTAAAGACAAAACTTATCATGTAGCTGCTCTGTTTTTTGCGCAAGCAACATGATATAGATTTCCATATTCATGATCTCTGGCTAGCTAGTGTGCTAATCTATTGAACAATATGGGGTAATTCATTTAAAAAAAAAAAAAAAAAANAAAAAAAAAAAAAAAATCACGTTGACTGCACAGCGTTATGCTAGTTAAGTGCTGTGATAATTGATTCATAAAGCTTCGCTTACATGAGCATAACATTGTCCTATTATCGGAGCGCTGCTGTCAGGTGTGTCTCAGGTAAAAATTAAGAACAGCGTGTTAATGAGTTCCTTTATATTTAAGAGTCACACACTTTATTCTGCTGTTAAAGAGAAATGAACACGGGTTTGAGGCTTGATGAAGAGGCTTACTACCGCTAGAATGTATCAGATCAAAACATAAAAACTTAAACTTACTGATCAACTGAATGGACTTGTATATCACATTTATTGATCATTCAGGCAGCTTTCACATGATAAGCAGCGAGCTGTGTGCTGAGCTGCATGTTCCATTATTGTGCAGGTTCAACCACATTCAATTTTGACCCGTCTGCTGCTGATCTTTCCAACAAGCAACCAATGACAGATCGGTGTATGTGACCTAAGTAGAACCCTAATAATGGAGAAGCTCAAAAGAGTAGAGAAATTTCCCAAGTTCTTCAGTACTTTAAAATCGTACCGTGATCTGTATGGCGCTTCTTGACTCTTGTTCTACTTTCTTGCAGAGTAGAACAAACTCAAGTACCTTCTTCTGTCTTAAATCCCTCACTGCAAAATGTGGCGCTTCTTGAGGACATGCATTGCTATGTCAGCACTCTGTTCCATGCGCTGACCAAAGCGCAGGGCAGCAATCTGTAAGCAGTGAGGCGAGCAACATGTAGATTGCTCTCTGCGGCGCAAACACCACTTATCATGTGAAAGTACCGCAATGTAGTTGGGGCAAATACAGTTTAAAACATCACTCGGATTTCATACTGATGAAATTTACCATAACCCTGAAACAGGTCTTAATTTTTTGCGGTGTATTTTATGATCTTACTAAACATGTATATAAAGAAATACTTTAGTAACGCCTCATTCAAGACAAACACTAAAAGATGTCTGTACCAGATGATTACGAATGAGCGAACATGGTTGCCTGATGTTGTTTGCCCTTATTGAGACGTTAAATCTGAGGAGGGTCTAAATATTAAAATCCATCTGTGATTGGATAGTAGACTAGCAGAGGATTTGATTGATGGGTCATTGGTCCTATCAGCTTTTATATAGCCATGTCAATAGGCATGTTTCACGTGCGTATTGTGTGCGTAAAATATTTCACTGACAGACTGCCCTCGTCCTTTTGTCGCGTTTGCGACATTATATAATCACCATTTCTCAATAAAATAGAAATGTATGAATATCTACAGAAAGCTTAGATTCAAAATGAGACCAAGCATGACATTTTATGACCACGCAATCCCGAGATAAATGTAACTAAAGCACAAGATGATAGCCTCCGAGCTAACGTTAGCTCGGGGGGGGAGGAACGTGATCTCACCCTTTTGGACACCTTGAAGACACTTTCTCTCCAAAACAAAACAGGGATACTAACGGTGCCAAATGCCATAACTTTTTTTCACTATGTTCAAACATTCTAAATCTTTCAGCATTTAGAGTTTACACATTTAGCAGCATCACTAATGTTAATCCAAGGAGCTGGCTTGTGTGCCTGAAATATACATTTTGAAAAATGTATAACTTGGGGAAAAAAAACACTTTGTTCGCCTACTTTTTGTGTGTGTGTGTGTGTGTGTGTGTGTTTTTATTGTCATTATTGAACCTGAGAATCTCTAAACTTGAAGCCAGGCCATTTTCCTGAAAATTTAAAAGTTGGTACAAAGTAAATGACTTCCATTGTCATATGTTCAGAGTTCTAAGCCTTCATTTTTGGGTGTAAAACTTAGGCGGAAACTGCTCAAAAAACACCTCGGGGTAACTGGTTATGAGTCAGTATGAATGCCTGTCCTGGTGTTTCAGTTCATCCAGCCCACTTGTCACTGAAGATCTGTGGAAACAAGCTACCTCATACAGTCCTCCTTAACAGGAAGCAGACAGTTTTAATCAATGACAGATGTCAAGTTATCTCTAATGACCCACAGCAGAATAATCCCTAAACCCAACCAGCCCTCAGAAATGGAAAGAGAAGGGACAGAACACCCAACACGCCAAAGCTGAATACCATTTTCCAATTTTTCTCTTCAAGTCACACTGAAGCAGCCAGATCAAAACCAAACCGGCTTTTGTTGAAAACATAGTAACACTGATTTTAATAGTGAGGCTGCAACTGCTCAGGCAAAATGTTCTGATGTAACAGAGCAATGAATGGAAACGTGAGGTGTGTTTGCTGATAAGAACTTTAACTGGAAGATATTCATCCAGAAACAGCAGTAAAACCAATCAATCTGAGATCCTGCAGAAATGAGACATTTACTGAAGTACATTCAGGAAGTATTCACACTCCTTCACTTTAAAATATATTTTTAATTAAAAAAAAAAAAAACACTTTACAGTGTTTTGAAACAGAACCATCACATTTATACAAATATTGAGACCTTTTTCTCAGTACTTGAAACAAATCCAGTCTGAAGTCTTCCTGGATTTGGGGCTCTTCTCCCATTCTTCTCTGCAGAACCTCTCAAGCTTTGTCACAATGGATATGAAGTGTCACTGTCCCATTATTTTCCAGCCGCAATATTTTAGTGCTGCCTCTGACTTAAGGACACAGCCATGAATCTAGTCCTGATCTAACCCTAGCTGGACCTGAATCTAATCCTGATTTAACCCTAACCCGAGCTGGACCTGAAGCTAGTCCTGAGATAACCCTTACAGGCCCTGAATCTAGTCCTGATCTAACCCTAACCTTTGAGGTCATGAACACTCCAGCATTTTTTCATTCATTCTCTCTCTGTATGTTCATTTGTTCATCTTTCCCTCAACCATGACCACCCTCCCATCCTGCTACTGGAAAACATTCCCACCGCATGATGCTTCCCTGCACGGATGTTGCTGACTAGCGACCTCATTTATAAACACTGAGTAGACACAAAACAAGTCGTTCCACCGCAACAAACCCAGAATCCTAACACAGATCCAGTCTGACAGAACGCATGTTTAAGACAATACTTATGTATGTTATGATTAATAATCTGAATTCCCGTAGCACAGTTAATTTGGATGTTCAAATGTGCGAATCAATTATTCTGATTCCCACATAAATATGCGATAGTATGTAAAAGTGCTTTGAAATACCAGGTTAATATTCTGATCATAAAAGATCTCTGATTTATCATTGATCATAACTGACAGACTGTCACATTTATTTTTATTTGTATATGATTCTGTTGGTTATAATCTGCACTGATGGCAGCTCCTCGTTCCATTTCCAAACCCTTGGAGCAGAGCGGCTCAGACACGCTCAGTCTGATGCTGCTGAAATGTGACAGCATTTCTCAGTATGAAAATCTAAAAGGGATGAACAGATTTATCTGCATGTTGGTGTCCCGTCGTGTCCCGTCCTTTATGTCTGCAGCACTGACATTTACCCTTTAGGTCTGAAAACTTTATTACATGGAAATTTGTATTAAAAAGACTTATATCCTGCCCACAATTTATCATAAATGGTCCATGCAAAGGATTTTCTGAATATGTAAATACTGATATACATAAAAATGAATGTGTGCGTCAGTTCTCTCCAGAGAACCGTGACTTCTGTTTGGTAGATTAAGAAAAAAAAAAAAAAAAAAAAAAAAAAAATCACCTGAGCTGAAATCAGGAAAATGTTTGATTTGATTTCGTGTCTCAGCTGTGATCAACAACAATCACAACATGCTACAGCTGGAAATGGATTAGTTCAATAAACAGTAAATAAATTGAAATTTACATGCTATAAAGTTTTCAGACCTCAAGGTCAATGTAAGTATTTTATGTAAGTGCTGAACACATAAAGGATGGGACACTGACATGCAGATGAATGATCTGGGTCACTAAAACAATTGGGCCTGGACCATCTCTTTTGTTTCCAATTGACCTGTGGAGCAACATATCAGTTTGTGATATGAACATGATCCACACGAGTCCCAAACCAACGAGACCACCTACTGATTGATCAGGAAGTGGAGAGAGATGCATATGTTTAACGCTTAATTACAACTGCGGTAAAGTTTGTTTTATATTAGACGCTTGTAAGATATCCCCTTCTTAAAACCATTAAACACTAGGAAAAGATCCACATTCCATCTTTGTTCATGTTATTTAGTTTTACACCACGATAAACTACTTCCTGTTTTGATTTTCCTTCTCTCCCCCCCAGACATTTCTGACCAATGAGCAGAGAGTTTTGTCACATGACTTTTGCTGACAGATTTTGATTTGAGTGGATGCTTTCCTGTTTGAAACTGAACCAACGTAAGTGGTAAATGCAGCACTGGAACATTTTAGGCCCTGATTCAGACCAAACCAAACGATCTACAGATCTGAAAACGGCCTTAGAATCTGGCTGTAATGGATCAAATGGAGAAAAAAAGTAAAATGGGTCTGGATACATACTGAATGCACTGTAGTTCATGGGCTCAATGCTTAATATTTAAAATATTAAAGTTTTTTAGTATTTCAAATCTGTAAAGTACAACTTTATTTGGCACTATGCATAAAAACACGATTAAGTGAACAAAATAAAACAGACGACACTATAGCACACATGTGGAATGTCAATGCCACTGAAATGTGCAGATGTGGCACAGACACGTGTTCAGTCTGTGGGGTTGAAGGACATCAGCCTGAGCAGCTTTGCAGCGTGTTACATGTTCTGTCCCTTCAGTGTTACACAGTAAAACTCAGAAAGCGAGTCATGCATGCAGGATGAGTACTCACTCCACAACATCGTCCTGATCAGCAAACTCTTCGTCATTGAAGCCGAACTGCTCAATAAAATTGGACGTCATTTGTTGCATCTGATAATCAGAAAAGGCCTGGCAAAGCCCAGGACCAATGATGATATAGTCTTAGCTCTACAGAATGCTGACATTTACTTGCAGACAGCAAATAGCAAAAGCATACATATAAACAGTAAATAAGAATGTAACTTTAAGGGTAAACAAGTTAAGAGCTCAAAACAGTACAAACATGCATTAATTGTCAGTAAAAACACTTCACATTAGTTTTACAAAGTTCAGTCACATTAAATTCCATGTAAAGTAAAGCTGCTTGAACAACATTAGCAGTCAAGTTAATTAATTAAAAATGTTTGAAGTGGTGATGAAGATCACAGCCCATAGTCACAAAGCTCAACAGAGGTGAAACTTCTCAAAATAATCTGTAAACTTACAATAACCCCGACTTTTTATTTCTAATGCTCACATTTGCCGTCACAGCCTCTCAGATGGTAAATCTACAGTTTCCTCCACTACTATTAGCGCACTGGTAAGTAAAAGCAAAACAGGCTGTGAAAAAAGTCTTTATATTTATTCCACTCGACGTTTCATTCAAAATATTTCCAAAAATATAAACTTTAATTAAAGGAAAAAGAAATTCTTATCATTAAACATATTTTTCTGAATGGAGGTGAAAGAGGATGTGTGATATTGACTCCACACACAGTGAGGATGATGATGATGATGATGATGATGATGATGATGATGATGATGATGGAAGAATCTCCAAGCATCGCAGCTGGAGAATTACAGATGTTAGCTGGTTTTGGGGTCAGTGAGTCTCCAAAACTATGATCAGACGCCAGACCCACTAGGAAAAATTTGTTTCACGATAAGAATATATTTTTTCCTTTCAATTGGCTTTAAGTTTATATTTTTGTTAATATTTTGAATGAAAGATCAAGAGGATAAACAAAAAGACATTTTTTTCACAGTCCACTTTGCTTTTATTTACCAAGGTGCCAATATTAGTGGAGGAAACTGATCTGCTGCATTTAGGTCTAAGAATCCTGGATGTTTGTAAAAAGTGCAGAAAGTCGCACAAAAAGTGGCTGTTAATTTATAGTTTATGATATCACAAAAAGGCTGCTGAGCGCTTCAACATCAGCTGGATCTGTGTCTATGGGCCGGCTTTGTGTGTGTGAGTGTGTGTATATGCGTGTATCTTACTTGTTGTAGGGAGGAGTCCTGGTGAAAGCTGCTGTCTTTGAAGTCCACCTCATCATCACTAGAAGAGTGGATGTGGTGTGTGTTCACCTGGACAGCAGAGGACAAACAGGAAGGGAAAAAGCTGCATAAACTTTTAAGCCACAGAGGCATGAAGGGATTGATCAGATCACGTGTTTTATATGAAGGAATCGATCAGATCATGTATTTTACAACCAGCACAGAGCTCGACCACAGTTGTCTCCAGCCTGAAGAATTCTCCCCACCACTGATCTGAGATTGTCAATATTTTGCAAGGCATACCTGCTGTTTCTGCACTAATAAAGTTCCAAACAAAATTGACGTTACGGAGTCAATAGGAAGCTGCTTACCTCCGTCAAGGACTTACAGATTTTTTTCAGTCTGGTACTAAAGGAAGAACCAGGAGATCTGTTGGTGTGCACCATTTTATATATATCTATATATATAGAGATATATAGATATATATATCTATATATATATATATCTATATATATAGAAATATATATATATATATATATGTATATATATGCAATGGCCACTGTGAGAAAGATGAGCTGACAAGCTGAATCTGATTGGCTGCACATCATCATCGTCAGTGTGACAGGACAAGATGAACCTGATTGGCTCTCAGATGCCTCTATATTTTCAGCAAAGATTATTTATTATCTATATTGTAAAAATTCTCCAAATTTACAAAGGAAATTCTTTGATCACAGCATGTTTCATTTTTTACTACCCCACTGCAAGGGAGCTTACACGCACACGCACAACAGACACACAGACAAACATACACATCAACACGTGACACACGCATACAGACATTACAGACATACAATTTTAAAAAAGGTAGGAGCCATGACGCTGATCTGAAAGAGACGCTGATATTTGCTGTAGAGAAGCAAATTTACCGTTACCTAACCAGCAGCAGTAAGTACGGATGGAGCGCCATCTATGTAGGATCTGGTGTTGGATGAAAAGCTAACAACTTTCCAAAGTTTATGAAGTTTCATATTATTCATTAGGAGCTCCTGGTTTCTAAAAAGCTGAACTTTGACCTTGTCATGAAACCTGACCTAGAAACTGTTTCATTCACACACAAGTTGTCAGTTACATCAGCATCTCAAACAGACAATTGAACTTTCTGAGGATGAAACTTAAATCTGCTCTGAGGGAAGAAACTTGGAATGTTGGAAAACTGAGGAAGATTTTCCAAATATCAAGCAGGCTAAAGCTGCTGCCAATGTCTGCGTGTGAATCCATGTTTTCCTCCTGAAACAAGTGAAATCAAAGTGTCTCTCTGATCTACCTGAAACTCACCTGAAATGTGAAATCAAAGCGTGGTTCTGTTCTATCTGAAACATGAAATCAAAGCGTCTCTCTGTTTTACCTGAAGCTCACCTGAAACATGTGACATCAAAGCATCTCTCTGTTCTACATGAAACTCACCTGAAATGTGTGAAATCAAAGCATGTCTCTGATCTACCTGAAGCTCACCTGAAACATGTGACATCAAAGCATCTCTCTGTTCTACATGAAACTCACCTGAAATGTGTGAAATCAAAGCATGTCTCTGATCTACCTGAAGCTCACCTGAAACATGTGACATCAAAGCATGCCTCTGTTCTACCTGAAGCTCACCTGAAAGAATCTTCCAGTAGCCACATAATAAAAAGAGGCCAGATTAGAAACGGATTTTAGAAAACAAGCAGAGCCAGAAATCCCACTGAGTTAAAAGCTAAGCAGGTAAAAAAGCTTCATATGAAAACTCCTCTGCATGAGGGTCAGCTACGTTAAATATGTTATTTACTGTGTGGCAGCATAAAGGCGTGTTCTGTTTGTGTCCATGCATGTGCAAACACATATGAATTTGTGAATCTTGGAGCAACATGCTTTTATTTTTGTCTGGTCGGCGTCTCCTGATCAAAATAAACATCCTGCTGGTGTAATGAATGTGTATGTGGAAACTCACCAGGTCAACGGTATTTCTCTTGTTTGTGTCAGCTAGCTGGCCAGAAATGAAGGCTTCCCATCTCTCTCTGTCCTCCCCCTGGAGCTCTGTAACACACACACACAAACTTCATTTTTCAGACAGTTGAGAACAATGATAATGGGCTTGTGATTATGATAGTTGAGTTTTACGGGTGCTGAGAGTGGGGGAAGCAGTCTGTGTTCTTGCATCCTCTCAGGAGGATCGGCATGTTTCTTTAAAGTTTGGTGGTAAAGTCAAGCAACAGAGGCTCATCAGAGTCTGTATGATGTGATTAACGGCCTCAGGACGACACGACACCACACGAGACGCATGCATGCACACACACACACACACACACACACACACACAGTAGCAGATTTAACTGTAACTTCAGTGTTCTCACTGAACTGAATCTGATTGGAAGTGGTAATCTCTGCATGCACGTCTCTCTCAAAATAAGAAAGACACGCCCTCTACTTGTTGTTCAGGGAGGTGCACAGGATCTGGATTACAGGCAGTCCCCGACTTACAAATGTCCGACTTATGAACAATCCGTACTTACAAACCGACCGCCATAAACCGCCTGTTAAACTAAAAATTCGAGTTACATACAATGATTCGTACTAACAAATGGCGCACTATGCGACCCACATCAAAACATTGCACGTCATCAGCGGTATTGTTATGTTTAAGATGTTTTTGTATATCTGGAAGGTTTCTTTAATGTTTCTTATGCATAGAAAGGCAAAATATATATTATACTGACAATAGATATGCACTTTATGTAACTGTTCTGACTTACATACAAATCTGACTTAAAGACAGCCGTAGGAACGGAACTCGTTCGTATCCCGGGGACTGCCTGTACACAGCATTAAAGTCAAGTCTGGAAGTCAAAGGAACATACTGTCAATCGTGCATGTGAATTCATCTGTTTAAATCAATCTCAGTCGCAGGAGCTGCCACTCATCCTCTGTCAACTCCCCCCAGATAATCATAATCATCCATCCATCATTGTTGTTGTTTCTACATAACCTACGACAGTACAGCCACATGTACAAATGCTGTGATCCAATTGCTTTACACTTCCATTCATAATCCAACATGTCAGCCTATTTTACCATCAACATCAGAAAATGCATTTAGATTCTACATCAAACTGGATGACAGAGAAATAGCCATTAACTCCTGAACAAGACATGAAGAATCCACCCATTTATTACCATGTAGAAACTTCTAGGTTAGCCGCACAATTTACAAACAGGGCCAGCAAATAGGCTCACAAGCCAAATCAGGCTCTCCAAAACTGACCCATCTACTGTGTCATTTCAGGTTAAATACACCGTAACACCTGCTGGTGAAAATCATTTACAAAATTCAAACTATAACGTACCACTGATGTAAAGACATGATGTACACAAGTCCTCACTCACAGGTGTCTTCTTAACATCTTAACTAACTTGACTTAGTTATCAGGTGTGTGTGTGTGTGTGTGTGTGCGTGCATGCACGCGTGTGGAGCAGGAGATGGGATACGTGCAGTGTCGAAATCCCTGAGAACAAAAATTAGAACCACGAAGAACCAAGAACGACTTTTTATGATTTCACGTCTTAAGCTATTCACAAAAACTGCAGTATGACAGATGGACAGACAGACGGAAAGAGAGAGACACACAGATGGAGAGAGACAGGTAGACAGATAGATGACCAGACATGTATGCAGACATGACAGACAGGCAGAGTCAGGCAGATAAACAGAGAGACAGGCAGACACAAACACAAACACAGAGAGAGAGAGAGAGAGAGAGAGACGGACAGACAAGCAGAGAGACAGCCAGAGAGACAGACAGGCAGACAGAAAGAGAGGGAGACAGATGGATAGACAGGCAGACAAACAGACAGGTATTGATCCAGGTCTTTAATAAATATGGTGGTCAAAGTAAATAAATGTGTCGGTATTTAAAGGACGAGTTGCAGCAGCTCTGGCTATATACTGGACTGCTGCAGCCCTGAATCAAAGAATTCAAACATCAACCAAAAACATTTACTCAGCCAGCAATGGGCAACTTTGATAAGGATGGGGGCCAATAGCATTTCATTCTCACGGTCAAAGCCACACATTAAATAAAACAAAAGATAAGGAAGATTTTCCAAGCATATAGGCCTCAACCATCTCCATAGTACCTGGCCAGGTGCGTTGGCCTCCCGTTGGCTGAATCTACCTGAAATTAGTGGCAATGCAAAGGAGCCAGACAGATGAAGAGAGACATGAGCAGAGATTAGTCCGTACCAGAGATGAGTTGTTGTATCTGCGGTCCATTAGGGCCTTTGTCGCAGTTATGAACTATAGAGTTCGCTATTCTCGTCAGGTGACCCATATAGCCTCGCCGCCGTCCACCCTCTGCCCTGAAATGCACAGACAACATGTCAATATGGTTGAGATGACACTCCATTATCTGATTTATTGATTAGCTGGCCAAAGCCAGCATGAACAGCATGTTCTATTTTCTAAAAATTTTCTAAACAATGAGTTGTTGGTGTAACTTGCGTCCCTTTTCCACTGTTGAATCGTGCTAAGCCGTACTATTTGTTATGTTTCTACTTTAGCTGTTAGCCAGTTAGCCTTGTAGCTGAACCATTTCAAACAACAGAAATAATGAGATGCTGACCCGCTACTTTCACACATGATTGTTTAGTTTCTTCTTTTTGCCATGATGTGACCCATGATGTGTTACACACAGTGTGAAAATGAACTCAAATATGTAACACGATGCGTCTCCCAGATATCATCTGCGTGAGCTATGTACAAACCTTCATAAACCACTTTTCAATACAATGTTTCAAAAAGATTCTAAGCATCAGAAAGCCTTACTAAATCATCACTAGTGCAGAAAAAATAAAAACCTTAATCGGTATTCTACGCCCTCTGCAGGCTGCTTCAGGCTGCTTCTCCATGTCACTGACTTGACCCCACACTCAGCTACCCTCGCCTGGGAGGTTCCCATTCAGTGCAAACAACCCCCGAGCAGGGCTGGTTTGGTACAGCTGCACACGGATTCACCAGCAGTGGAAAAAGGCTAACGCATTTAAGATGCTGCAGGCTTGTATTAAGCAAACAATAAAACACTGTTACAGCTGTAAACACTCATTACTCGCCATCTCTGACCAGACTGCAGAACACTTACTGTTCTTTCTCGTTGGAGCTCCAGGCTTCTAGAATTCTCTGTATGAACTGACACTTTTCAAACAGCTAGAGGAAAGAAACAACCACACAAAAGAATGAAATGTTGTCTGCAACATAAGTTGAAAAATTTACTCAAATGTCATTAGTAGCATACACACACAAAACTACTGGCACCCATCCACCTTTTTTCTCTGAAGTAAAAAGTATTTAGCATCCACTATTCTGTCTTTCATATTATTTATAACACAAACTTTCATTAATTTATGACTTAAAATTAGTGCTAAGTATGGATTAAAAAATTAAGTAATGAATGAATGAATGAATCAGATTTCTCCATAAGCGTCCGTGGAGCAGCACATATACTGCCGTGCTCCGAGTGTATCCTACCGCCGTGCCCAAAGTGTGTTTGGGCCGAGCCAGATTTTGCGGTGTGTGCCGCAGTCTGCCATAATTTTGTTGTGCAGGTGGTCATGAGGTACCTTTGTTTGCATGGCCGTTTAAAACGTGCCTGTTCGGACCGGGCTGTACTTCATAGTTTTTATGAGTATATATTTTCTTGATGAAAGTGGGCCCAATTTTTGTCAGTAAATGCAGCTCAATTGTCCGAAAACGTCGGTATAAAGCATTTGAATGTGCGCTTCATGGTTCGCAAGTTATTAGCCAAAATGCGTTGTGGTTTATTATAACACTCCCTTAGGTTTAAATGATAGTTTACACCTATCATTTTTGGCGTATCGCTAGATCTCCCCCTGCTATATCTACTCCGCAAATTTTACTTTTGTACATTGACAATTTGGGTTGCCCAACTACTTTTAGGATACTTTGGGAAGAAATAAAAGAATAAAAATCCTAAGCCAAAACAACAGGGTTCCAGAACTTCGTCCTGGGACAACAGCAACAAAATCCACTGATATGTTTAATAAAAATCCTGTTTCAGTTAAAGTTCACTAATGATGATAAACTTTATATGCTGTATGAGTCCCGTGTAGTAAAGAAGGCGAAGGTCATTCTTACTGATGACTCATATCCTTTTAGTGAAAATGAGTTATTGACATCAGGTGGAAGGTTCAGGTTTCTGCCTTCTCCAACTCATCATGCCAGCAAATCTTTATATCCACCAGTATTGTTCTGTTAAACAAAGCAATGTGATATGATATTGGAATTTGGGAAGCTGCACTTTTTTTTTCCTTCTGTTTTGCTGGTGTGAGTATCCTAGTTATCTTATATTATTATGTACTGTTTGTGATGTGTGTATTATTTGTATTGTCATAGTGTTTCTGTAATTGTCTGAAAATTGCCACAAGCACAGAAAGATTTTCCAAAAGGACAATAAACTGCTACAGCAACACTAGCACTAATATGGATGTGTCCTACAACCTCCAGTATTCTGGGAAGACTTTGCACGAGGTTTTGGAACACAGCTGCAGGGGTTTCTTACATTCAGCCATAAGAGCATTATTCAGATTGGGCATTAATGTTGGGTTAAAAAGCCTGGCAATCAGAAGTCAATTTATGCACAAGCTAACAGTTAGTGAACCTAATTAGATTTTTTTTTTTTAAACTAGCAAACTAAAATTTAAAAAGTAATTAGAAGGAGTATTTACCTGCTTTTAGCATGACAGGGTATTTTGGAGTAGTCAAATCTTACATGTTTTATGAGGATGCTCTCCCTGGTGTGTTCCTGCTCTGTGTCTGGCTGGATGTCGGTAGCGGCTGGAGGCATCGCCAGAATCATGGCTGTGCAGATCTCCACCTGAATATGGAGGAAGTTGTTCCAGATGTATTTGAAATACATATCCTGTGAGAGACAGAAAAAGTGATAAAGAAACATGTTAGTAATGAGTGCAAACTGTCCTCTGTTGGACATAAAACCCTGCAGGTCTTTCAAGGTTACTGGTTGGATTCCCGGTGTCTCTCTGACAGGTTGCCTTCTGTCCTGTCACTTAGCTTTGATGGATCCTAATTTCACCAGGTGCTGCACTTTCCACTTCTTAATGTTGAACTTAACGGAGCTTCCAGGTAGATTCAAAGCCTTGGAAATCTGTTTATATCCTCACCTGATGAGGGTCCTTCCACAACTTTGTGACAGACTTGTTTTGGAAGGCCTCTGAACCCATGCTGCTGTCTTTGTGTTTGACTTCACTTACAGTCTGAAGGACCAAACGGCTGCTTTTATTTAAGTTCTCAAGTTATTTACTATGATTCCAAACAGGTTTTGGACAATGAAGTTATCATGTGATCTAGAAGGCAATTTGAAGGCAGGAGGTTGTTCCTGAGATACTTAAACTGATGCTGTAGTAAAAGGAGGTGCATACTTATCTAGCCTAGATATTGTAGTTTATCTTTAACTAATGCAAGAAAATTTTTAGGACTAATATTACATTTTGAAACTTATGTTTTCTGTGCAGATTAGTAGGAAAACTATGGATCTGTTGCATTTTAATTCTAGACTTTAGGCTAACAAACTGTCCTAATTTTTCTACCCACTGCATTTCCTCACCTGGTGGACTCTGATTAAGCATTTGTATTTCCCGTACATTTGGCAAACCACAGAATCCTATTAATTCCATCCATGTATGTCTTACTCACATGACTGCATAATGGAGTACATAATCAGAGTAAAGCGTACATGTAAACATGCTGTATGAAAGCACCAGTATAAGAGACCTGACAGAAGCCAAAACTTAGCCTCCTGTCTGTAACCAATTCCTGTTCCCATGAAACAGGAATCTCAATTCATAAATATCAAGCGACTCTGAAATACTTCCACTCACTTAAAAACTATATTAATTTACTGCATTCAGCAACCACGACCTTCTTACCTTCCAGAACCAGACACGTCTCCTCTGCTATATTTTTGTATGCATTTTTGAATGAATCCAGAGCAGTGGGCAGGGTTTTAATTTCTCTCTGAAACTCTCTTTTTTCCCTTTCACTCAATGGGCCAGATTCATTAACCAAAAAAAAAAAAAAAAAAAAAAAAAATCACGCTAAGTATGCAGCATTGCACTAAATAAGTGCCGTGATAGCTGAAGCTCATTCATGAAACTTCTCTTACATTGATCAATGCACCGTCACATTAAAGTAGTGTTGTCAGGTGAATCTCAGGTAAAACCAATGATGATCAGCACATTAATGAGCTACTTCATATTTACAAATCACAATTTATCCTGATTCAGCTGGTTTTAAAGCCACATTGACACATTAAACCGGCAAAGGAAACATAAATTCTGCTTCAGATTTTAAAAGATTCATTATAAATAACAGGTAAATGTGCATATTAACCTCTGTATGTGTGAGCACTATGTGCAGGGGCGTGGGTGGTGGTGGTAGTATGGTGGTGAAATGTGTGTGTGAGAGAGACCCACACAGTGCAGCAGATGAGGCTTACCATTTACTTACCATGTCAATTAACTGAATGATCATCTGAGTGTTTTAAGCTATTAAATTTATTGATCACGAACACGTAGACAAATACTGTTTAAAAATCAGACTGCATATTATGAAATTTGAATCACGTCTTAATTTTAGTGTGACAGTATGTTTTATGAATCACTTCATGACATGTAAATAAGGAAATGTCATAGTTACGCCTCTTTAAAGACAAATGCTAAAAAATGCTGATAACAGACATTTATGAATGAGGGATATTTGCCCATATCGACATGGTAAATCATGCGCTACCATTTATGAATCTGACTCACTATGTCCCAGCTGCACAGAGACTTCAAACTCAATGCTGTTATTACCGTTTATAATTGAGTGGAGATCAGAAAACACACAGAAGACACAGAATTCTTGCTAATAACCATTCCCTTCGCCTAAAGTCAAAGTGCGTGTCATTTCTTTGTTCATATCATGAATTGCATTGAGATTAGAAAAACAAAGACACACACACACCCTTGATGCCGGCAGCGAACCCCCATGATGCCGGCTTTTTGCCCTACCACCCAGTGTGAGCATTACGAAAAGGTATTAACAATGTTGCTTCCCAATGAGGTCTGTGAGAAAGTTGGATGAGTCACATGAAGCAAACTGCAGCCTTGAAGAAGAAAAACGCTTATTGTAAATATTAAGTAAAATACAATGCAAGAACAACAACAACGTTATACCACTAGAAAAGAAAGTGGCAGGTCACTGCAAGCTGCCAGTGGATGAAAGGTGGTGTTAGCAAAAAGGAGCTGCAGCGACGTGCATGTGGAAACAATCAAACTGAAGGCATGCCATGTGACAGAAACGCATGTATTCATGTAGCTTTTATTAAGTAATGTTTTTTTCCGCCATGAATACGGCAGAAAACACAGACATAAATGAATTACGTGTGTTGATGGAAGTACTCACAAGTATGACTCCCAGTGTGTTGAGATTAATGAGTTCTGTGTTGATGCTGTGTGTGTTGCTCTGCAACAGGCTCGCCACCAATCTGACCACGTTGAGTCTGGTGTTGCCCACCGGGGGGTCTAGCACACCCCATGTTGTCTTCATCACATTCTTCTGTGTATGGAGACAAACACACAATTAGATCATTACATTCACAATTGTTAGTATTCATTAAGGGGAAAATATTCTTCTGATTACATAAATTATTAAACTTCTTGTCTCTCTTTATTCGGCACACACTTCCTCCCTCTTCTTTTGGCACTATTCCTTAGTCAGTTTTAATAAAATACAAGACAAATAGTAAGATATTCGAAGATGTTCAATCCCCAAGAAGTGGTATTGATTAAAAATTTGCCTTCTGTGACATGACTAGTTGGAGAGTCAAAAGATGGTGGAAACTCCATCTCCACTAGTCAATTCGGGAGTCTGAGTGCGTCAAAGTTTGTAACTCCCCAACTCCACCAGCCTTCACACAGCCATCAGTTGGTGTGAAAGTGTGGAGGGTTTTAATTTCTCTCTGACTCCTTTTTTTGTTTCAGTCATTGTGTGTCCACACTCAGCAGACAGAACTGAAAGTGAAACCGCACCCCCGTTTATAATCGAGTAGCCACAAAAAAAACAAAAACCAAAAAAAAAAAAAAAAAAAAAAAAAAAAANAAAAAAAAAAAAAAAACAAAAAAAAACACACTTTCTATCCATGCATTCATCTCTAGCAGACTAGATTACTGCAACGCTCGATTCACACTATTAGAAGCTGCAGCTTATTCAGAACTCTGCTGCAGATAATTAACTAAAACCAAAGAGAGGAAACATATCACACCAGTTTTAGCAGAACTGGATCCAGGATCTTTCAGAATCAACTTTAAAATACTTTTATTGGTATATAAAGTGTTAAATGGTCTTGGACTACATTACAAAAGACACTGTCGTTTTATGTCCCACTATGCACTCTGAGATCAAACTGCTACACAGCCATCATCCTTCACAGAGAAAACAGATTCTTCTACATCATATGCTACACCGCTAACACACTATCAGCCGTATCTGTGGGCTTTTACCTTTGGGGGGTCCAGAAGCAGCTGGTGAAAATCTTTGAGTCGGGGTCTAACAGCCTCCAGGATGCTTTGGTTGACTGAGAATGATGGGTGGGACATACCAGGGGGGCACTCCATATGACCCTCAAACCTACAGCATGGAATACATAACATTAATGAGCATTCGCTAATGACAATATAATAGCTGCATAGCTGTGTTGCAGCAACGTGTTGCATCAAGTCTTGGTTGCAAGCGAGGACTCATGATTGGTGGATCATGCGGTTTAAACTTTGACAATGTTTGTTTGCAACTTTCAATTTGTTGAACATTTGATATGTTGTTTTACTGTTTATCAGACTTTCCATCAGGATCTGTGGTTTGGTCAAGTGATCAGGGTGTAGAAGTGGGTGGAGTTGGACTGTGGTGGCTTTAACGGAGCCTGTTATCTCACATTAACACGTTTGACATAAACACATATCAGGATGTCTGATATACTGTAAATGCTCTAATAGTGGCCGGGGCCTGTATTTACCTCAACTGTGGAGAGAACCCGGCCTTTATAAGATACAGGCTTTTATTGGAGACGGGCCTTTATTTCTAATTAAGGATGTATAACTATGTGCTTCTCGCCAAACTTTCCCTTTGCTGTGTCATAGTTTATTTGTGTCCTTCAGTTTTCCATTAAAACCCTGGAAATGATGACCGTGGTAAAATCCATTAAGTCAGCGCTCCCTGCAACAGTTATTACGGTAGGCGTGGTGAGATGTCAAACTGAAATGAGAGCCTTGTAGCCAGCTAGCAGCGTGTCCCACCGCTGATAGATGCACTATAACTACATTTCAGAAAATAAAAAATAAAATAAAATAAAAAAACACACCGCCACTATGGAGAAACATTTCAGTGTGATCATTCCTCTGTCAGCTTTTATAAAGGTTCGCTTTCATCCATTTTATCCACATTTCTGGGTTGATGTGTTACAGCGGAGTGTCACTCGCTCCTCGCCGGGGAGGAGCTCCATGTTTACGGCTTTGTTTCACGCTGAGTCCGCTCGTTCCTTCTGGCTGAAAGGACAACAGCTAGAGGTTTTTAAAGTGGTTTGGTACTTAAAACATAGATACTGACATCTGGTTATGGAGTCCAGGCTGGCTCAAGGAGAGAGAGAGAGAGAGAAAAATTGTTCAAATGATTTAGTAAGTCATTTTCCCCCTCCTCCGTGAGCCTCCCAGGCTCTGTAGTTAGCATTAACAGCAGCAGAGCACACTAATATTTTTCTACCTGGACCAGTAACAGACATAAACCAACCCAGCCTTTATTAGGGACCAGCCACTATTTCATCCTGCTGACTTACCTCCCAGCTATTATTGGGAACCGGCCATTATTTGAATATTGGCTTTTAATAGAGAATTTACGGTATATAGTTTGTCTTCCATTTCTGCTGATGGACAGTGAACAACATATTATTTACATCATTCATATGTGGGTAATGTAGAAATGTGTTGCATTTTATTATGTACAAGTTAAAACAAGAAAATTTTGATCTATGTATTTAGATCACAGTCACATTGGCAGATGCACAATATCTCCCAAAGTATGTGGACATGCCTCCTAATCATTGAGTTCAGGTGTTTCATTGCTAACAGGTGCATCAAATCAAGCAGCCATGTAATCTCCATAGACAAACACTGGCAGTACAAGGAGTCATACTGAAGTTAAAGTGACACTGTCACATGTCAGCAACTTTACCATGAGTCAGCTGGTGAAATTTCTGTCCTGCTAGATCTGCCCTACTCACCTGTAAATAGTGTTATTGAAGTGGAAGTGTCTAGTAGCAACAACAGCTCAGCATGAAGCAGTAGAACACATAAACTCACACAGCAGTGCTGAGCGCTGAAGTAGCATGCAACGTGTAAAAACGGCCGATCCTGTGTTGTATCATGCAGAGTTCAAACTGCCTCTGGAATCAACATCAGCGCAAGAACTTTGCATCTGAGCTTCATGAAATGAGATTCCATGGCCGAGCAGAACTATATATTAACGCTCAGAGTTTAGGAATGGGCCATCCAACAAGCTCACACAGGTTTGATGGTCAGGTGTCCACATACTTTTGGAGATATAATGTATCTGATACAAGACATAGGTTTGGTTTCAACATTGGTAGGGACTTTCTTTTTTTTTCCAGATGAGCAACATGCACAGTTGTGCTGCACTTGCTGTGTCTAATTTTTCTGTCATACACACAAAGATCTTGATTGTGTAAAATATTTGCTTTGTTCATTTATGTATTTATTCATTATGTATGCATTTATTATTTTTGTAAACAAGACTTGTTTACTCATTCCTCCTATCAGGCCTCCTAATGGCTCAGACGCCACATCCACAATCTATTTTCATCTGAGGCTGTGATCAATGAACAAAATTATTTGAAACAGTAGCCATTTAAAACCTTTTTTAAAAAATTGGAATATTTTGTTTCACCACTAAAAATAAAATCATTTGCTAGTACGGCAACAAACAAAACAAAAGAAAACCTGGATACATGCCAATAATGCTTCCAACTGGCTGCTTGCTGGTGTCAGCAAACTGTGATAGTCAACTGACCAAAACATGCTAAAATATGAATAAATTTGCATTCTTACTGACACTGTGAAGATTAAAGTGTCCTAAAAAAAGATCCACGATAAGTTTTTGTCTCCATTATTCCATTCCATTTTAGAACGTATTAAAAGCAGCCAATCAGAACGCTCGGTGATAACTTTTAGAAGCTTTGAGTTGATTGTGAAAGATTTTATCCAATAGGAAATGCTTAGCATTAATCTGACCAATCACATGCCTCAGCAGGTCGTTTCAACAGCTACAGTATATAACAGCTCACCTGAGCCTGTATCCCCACCTGCGGTGTCAAACTGCTGCTACCAGGATTTTTCTGACAAAATGAATTTAAATCTCAAATCATTGCGTGATTTAGCAAAGACTGTTTAAATACATATGTGAATACAATAAATATTTTGAACAATCATTCTCTTTGTATGTGAGTATGAGATAGACAAGCATAGAGACAATGGTAAACATGCACGACTGAGCATACTGTGTCCCCACCAATATTAAAACCAAACGCTCTCTGAATTCTGTGATGGTTCATTGTTTAAGCTATAATTATTTACTGCTTCAAATTTCTGCTGTAAATCACTCTGACAGATGCTTCCCAGGCCTCAGACAGACTGACTGCAGGTTGCCAGATCAGCAGATATCACGGAATGCGCTGTTCAGTTGGAACACCCAGTCAGAACAGCTGCTTTTTACAGAAAACACACAAACTTGGCAGCTCTGCATAGATCTGACCGGCTCCGTTGGACTTTAAGCGACAAGATCATTTGAGATTGTTAAAAATATTAGTCGAGACACGTCCCTACCTAAATCTACACCTATGATCTGATATGTATCTGATTTATTTCCACATATTCTCAGATCTGTTTTGGGTCACATGCATATCTGATTCCATTTACATCTTCACAACACATATCTGATCAGTGTCACATGTGAGCAAAAGATCTGAATCAGGTCGCTCATACTGCATATGGTGTGTAAACGTAACCTTTAAACACAATTCAATATAAAGCAATTCAGTACAACGTTGCCCCCAGAATGACCAGAGAATCAACACTTTGACGACATCCCGTCAATGGAAAGTGAATCATCATAACCTTCACAGACGAACTGTATACTGAATTGTTTTGTATTGTACTTTTGTATTCAGTATCCTGTGATGTACTACAAACTCAGGATAAGAGAACTTACGCTGGTCTCCTTGTCTCAAACAAAGTGAGGAGGATCTGGATAACACTGACGATTGCAGATTCATTCTTCTCCTTGTCAAAGATGTTTGACAATAGCTGCTCCACAGTCTCCTGTCTGAGGTAGAGGACAGAGATGAAGATAAAAGTCAGGTCAGAGCTTTCGTTCCTGAATGACTGTCGGACCACAGAATGCTTATAATATACACTCAAGAAAAAGATGAGTGATCTAAGCAGTACACACAGCAGGACTGATTCATCACTTTCACTACAAGGACTCGTTAAAAATACCTTGGCAGTGATGAAATGTCAGCTCCCAAAACTGCACAGAAACTCAGCATGTACTGTATGTTCTACTGCAGGTCTTACAGATAAATGAATGCATACTTCTCCAGAGTGGCCAGCAGAGGGTCAGGCTCTGAGCAGCCCTGGACCTGGAACATCTGGTCTCTACTCAGTCTGATGATCTCACAAAGGGATTGGGAGGCATTGGAGTGTCTCTGTGTCAAGAAAGATGTTCACAAAGGAGAAATAAAAGGTAAAAATCAAACAAAGGACAAAATTCACCAATAATGAACATCTTTAAAAAAAAAAAAAAAAAAAAAAAAAAANAAAAAAAAAAAAAAAAAACCCACACACAAAAAAATAGCATAATATATAATGCAAATGAAGGCACGTAACATTTGTGTTTGATAAATTAATACTTTCAAGTGACTGAAATGTCAGACAGCTGCCTGCAGATGAGCAGTTTTCTGGTTTGGTGTCCAAATAGAGGGAACAATGATATGTCAAACTCACATCTTCATCTTGAGACGGTTGTACCACATCCACTAGTCTCTGGATCACCTTCTCCTCATTCAACCACTGAAAGAGGACAGAGGTCGAGGTAAACACTGTGAGGTCCATCACCCTCAGATCAGAACAACTAACCACATCATTGAGAAAACATGCTGGTGTAGAGACCAAACTGAAGTCAAGAAGTGCTGATTCACTTTATTATCAGAATATTTTCTGAAATTTGTCTTGCGTCCCAAGGTGTACACTGTTTCACATACATTCAGTCATCCTCAAAATCCGGATCCAGACTGAACCACAACTGTCTCCAGGCTCTGAGCAAATTATACTTTTCATATGTATTATTTGTATTATCTGCGGGATCGCTGTGACGTAACAAGTCAAAATTCTCTGCTGCAAAGTGAAACCTAATGTCCGACTGAGAGTTGACAATGCAACTAGTTTCGTCAGCAGCCTCTCAAATCTGTGGACTGGGAGAGACCAGCCATTATAAACAACAACTATCTCTTTAATGAACTAATTAATAAACAAAGAACACCATGCAGACACACTCAATAAGCACAGGGCTCCTTTCATTACAATAATTGGGCAAAAATCCAACAGCAGCGACAGTTTTTTCAGCAGATCACTGAAAAATGTCTAAAATTGCAGCGAGTTGGTGATTGGTCACTAACAGCAGCAGCAACTCTTACTGATTAAACTAGTCTCAGAGATGGTCAGAGAAAGTCAAAAGGTTACAATTATCTCTACACAATTATTATTTTCATATTTCCATTACACTTAGGGCGACAGATGCAGATATGGCCAATAATTTAAAGTTCTTTTTTAACCCTTATCTGCAGGTTTTAGTTTGCAGTAGAACAAAACAAAACCAAAAAATACATGAAAAGAAGTCAATTCTTGTTTTATGTACAAAGACATTGTAAAAAGTCACTGATATTATATAGATATTATTGAGTGATTCTTATTTTCCCATAAACCAAGTCGGTGAGATCTTTGTCAGGCAGACACAGACAGGACGATAAACACCCACTGAGAATGAGCTTCAGTTATTACTGTGCTTATTTAACATGACACCGTAAAGTTACATGAATTTTACAAATTATGTCCAATATTTTCAGAACACACTTGTCCAATATGGAAATCATGACAGCCTTAAAAACTGCTTCTGCTTCATAAGAGAAAAAATAGGAAATTAAAGTTTTTGTTTTTTTTTTCTTGGCCAAATCTAATGGCTAATCACACTTCATTCATAACTGACTGACCAAGTGTCGTCCCACTACTCACGGTGAGAACATCCTGTCGAAGTTGTTGGGGTTCGATGCAGGTCAGCATCCTGAGCAGCAAGTCCATAATGGCCGATGTCCCAATGTGTTTAATCATCAAGTCTACAAAGTCCTCCCGCTTCCGAAGAAAATCCACGATCTACACACAGAAAAACACACCAGCACAGAGTCAAATACCAGCATGTGACAGCAGACTAAATTATCACCACAATAAATACCATCTACTAAAGTGAAGTGAACACATCTGGTTCTCATTTGTTTGTTTGTTTGTTTTTTTTTTGTTTTGTANAAGTGAAGTGAACACATCTGGTTCTCATTTGTTTGTTTGTTTGTTTTTTTTTTGTTTTGTATTTTCGTTGTGTATTTAAAATTTGACCAAAATGATCAAGTAGTATTTTACCAGATTTTGGTCAAATACAATTTGTTTTTATTCATTTACACATGGAAAACTGCAAACTGTGATATCTCAATGACAATCTGTCACCACTGTATTGAGAGATGATAAATAATGTTGAGGTATCACAAAGTCTTACTGACAGCATTATTTGAAAAACAGTTGGCATTAATGTGACATGTATGTACTGAATATAGTGTATGTATGTATTGGGCTCAAACATGCAAAACCTCAAGTCTGGTCCTTTAACTTAAAGAAAAGATAATTACCAGCAATTCTCTCCCAGTTGCAGGAATTATTGAAGCATATTACTTCTATTCTCAACAGAAGATTTTAGTAATTACATTTCTTATTGTTTACACTGGAACTTTCAAAGAGCATGACAGTTACTACCAATCACTAATAATCATTAGCAGTATTGTTCCTCATAGAGTGACTCATTCCCACACACAACAACCTGCAGTCACAGGCTTACCTGTTCAGGCTTGCGGCCTATGAGAATGGACAGGACCTTGGAGAAGAAACTGGCCAGCAGTGGATTGAGAGGCGGCTCATTCTGAAGAAAACCGTACAGCTTCATCAGCAGCTTTTCATCTTCTCCCAGTCTGTCATTGATCTGACTCACATCTGATGTCAGCAGCTCACATGATATGTTGGGATACCTGGAAGAAAACCAGAGCAAAGCAAATCATAGGTTAGTATCTTTTTACTGTCTGTAAAAGATGTTTAAAAAAAAAAAAGGAAAAAAAAAAAGACAAATTTACTGATTGACAAACCAGCTCCTGAACATTCAGTGCCATACTGATCCCTTACTTGTATTTGACTTTCTCCTCAACATCTGCACAGGGTTCCTGTGTGATGAAGGTGACCAGGTCCTCCATACATTGAGGTCTGAGCAGAAAGTCCACCAGCTTATGGTTCTGGGCTTTGCACTCCTGCAGGACGTCGTCCTCGTCCATCACCTCTGTAAGCGTCACATCCTCCTTCTCTAGCAGCGTGTCGATGTGGGACGTGGTGTGAAGATCAAACTTCCAAAACATGTTGGTTCTAATGGATCATACAGCCAAAAGCTGATATTTAATCAATCATAGTTTGAGTTGTACCAAATATCTTCTAATTTTACCATTTCAAAACTGAGTATTGCTTTAACGTTTTTCATTTTGTATCAATGCTGGTACTTGTCCTGGTCTGGACTTATCGTAGGCTGTGTTACAATGTGGGGAAAAATAAAGTTTTATAAAAAGACAATCACACAGCACAGTCTTTGATGCTGATCAGATTAACTACCTACATATCAAAACCAGGTATCCAGTGACTTTATATCATTCCATACTAATGTTGGTATTGGTTGATACTGTTCTGGTATTAAAATATGCAAGACAAGACACTAAGCAAGACACAGATTTACATAAATTTGGGCTTTTAGATTAATTTTATCAGGGTGGAAAAACACAACAGGTCATCAGGCCACAGTAAAGAATAAAAGATTCACCATGTTAAATGAAACTAGTCTGGAGCATTTCCTGTAGAAAATGCACATTAGCTGCCATGCTATGCAGCCTGATTGTGACTGCAGTATTTTAAGCATTTGAAAATGCTTCTATTATAAGCTAACTCAAGAAGAAAAAAGGAGAAGACAAAAAAAGCTAACTCAAACTGTATGTCACCCTAGCTAACATATGCACAGTTGATCAGTATGCAATATTGAGCATTTTAAACTAACGACATTTCTCCTGTATAAATTTCATGATGTATAGAAACAAGTTTAGTTGATTTGGAATTATAGCCATTAATGCATTATGTAAAAGATAAAAACTCATAATATGCACATCATCAGCTTATATAAGATTGATCAGTGTGCAATAATGAGCATTTAGCATTTTTACTGGAATTTGTACAATATACAGCATCTGAGCTGTAAAATACACTGTAATCAATTGGATGCCATACACAATAATGCAATATATAACTCATAAACTATACAAGTCATCATAATGAGCTTTTGAATTTTGCATCAATCAAACACTAATGAGCATTTCAAAAGTTGAATGAAGTTTGTATTGTGTCCGGAGCTATAAAATTTAAGTCAGTTAGGAGGATATAAGGAACTTTTAACACTTAAGAGCTCAAAACACATACACACCATCATAATGAGGTTTTGTACATTTAATCAGTGACCACTCAGGAGTTAAATGGAGTTTGTACTGCATACAGTTCCTGAGCTATAAATACAATGGCTGTCTTTGGGATTTTATAAAAGTTAGTTATTAATAAGAAAAGAGAAAGCAGATTTCTACAAGGAATTCTGCATAGTTTCATGTATGACTTGTCTTGGTAGCATAAGTTGGAGATGCATATCAAATATATTTTTTAACAATCGTTTTTGTAGATGTCATGAAAATGCACCCAACTACATGAAATTGTGCACAGATTGATACATGAATGATATGCTGCAAGAACAGTTGTTGAGTTATGGGCGAGAGAAAAAAAAAGCACAAAAGAAGCAGAAGAAGTAAGCAAGACAACATGAGTGTGATTGTTTTACAGCAATCGCACTAACAAATCAACATAAAATGTTTCCCATCAGCACTGGACAACACTGGTCAAGCTATAATAGCAACAGCAAAACAGCTGACCAGTCAAAGACATCACAAAGTTAGTCCAAAGATATTTGTTCTATTACCTGTGAGTATGTTGGAGTCCAAATGGTGGAGCTCAGGTTAAAAAGAGATGTCTTCTAGTTTTTGGGGATTGTGGCCCATTCCAGGCTAGCTGGATGGACAGACAGGCAGGCAGACAGCGGTGACGAATAGACAAAGACACATACAGCAGCTCAACAGCACACACCTGAGACATGGAGACACAAAGAATAGACACATGTTGGTCATGTTGTTCATCCAAGAAGAAATCAACATAATCAACCACTATTGGCTGAGCTCAAGACAAGTTCTCATTACTTTGTGCCATTCCTACACCAGCCAGTATGCCATTGCTACATGTCGTGCGTTCGCTTACGAGTCCACTAGCCTTTCACTGCCAGACAAGGCTGCCATGAAGCAAACATTACACCTACAGCATCTTGTAGCTGCTGACATCCACACTGGCAGAAGAAAAAAAAAAGTGTTGGCTGCTGAAGATGTTGATTAAACGTCCCCTGTATTTTTAAACAAACTGTTTTAACTTGCATAACTAAAGTTTCATTTCACAAACCATCAATATGAAGAAGTAAAATATTATTTTCCATAGCATATTTGTTATTAAGTCCTTGCTTTACTTTCATTAGATGTGCCCCGTCTTTTTCTTATGCCATTTATTAGCTCTGAGGACTATATGCATAATATCATGTGACCATTTACAGTTTAAACTATCACAATTACAAGTAATTGGGATGTTTGTTTTGGCAGGATTTGAGTATTTTCATTCATAAAAAAACAAAGACATGCATAAAGCCTCATTAAAAAAAAAGGATTCATGAAAGAAACTGCTCAGAATAACAACTTTACTACTGCAGTGAGTAGTGCGTTGATTTGTCCATTTTGTTTATGCCGAAGACCTTCGATTTTAATTGTCATGAGCATCAGTTAGTACCTTTACATGCATGCTATCCTGCTATTATTTGTCTGTCCTCCAATTAAGTTAATGCATAATAGGATGTATACATGGATGGAATGAATAGGATTTGGTGGTTTACTGAGCATATTGTACATGATGCAGTGAATAATCAGAGTATGAGGAGTCCAGCAGGTGCTTTCCCCTGAATGCTTATTCTTTCTTATTCTGCCTATTGAGCACCCCCCCTCCAAAAAAAAAAAAAAAAAAAANAAAAAAAAAAAAAAAAAAATTAATAGATTTTCTTACTATCTCACTAACACTGTATACATATACCTCTATGGTTTAACAAGACGGTATGGTTTAACCAGTATTGATTTCCCACTCATGTGTCAACAGCAAAACGAGAGGCGATCAGGGTTTTTTGATCAGATCAGCAAACCCATCAGGTCCCATAAACACACAAAACCAGCCTATTAATTAATTTCCTGTTCTTTTTTTTTTTTTAAACAACATAATGGGAACGTTTAAAATGAAGCACTCACTTGTAGCACATCGATGAACGTAAATTACATTCAATCTCAACGCTAACAACATCATCAACCACAATTATTCGCCCTCAAAGTAATATGAACATTGTGAATATATACACGGTTACCAACGTCAGTTAACGCTACCGTAAATTTATGTCGATGTGGCTAACATAGACTTGTTTGCTACACAAATTGCATCTGATAATGATAGCCATTAACTGGCTTACAATATAAATTGAGTCTGGTGTTTGGCTGTCACAAGGAGAACGTTTTCTTAGGAAAGTCAATGCGTTTACATCAATATTTCCTAACGTTACATACACATACCGGCTCTGAACAACTGGCTAACGTTAATAGCCATCTTTAGCTAATGTTAGCTGACATGAAATCACCAACTATCACCAATTACCGAGTTAATAGAACACTTTGACACGAGGAATTGAATCGTAATTTAACGTGGCTGTGTAATGCTATCGTTAACCAAATATTAGATAGAAATATGACAGGAGTGAGTCTGACATAGTAAGGCTAAGTTAGCAGTTGAACTACGAAAACAAGATGGCCAATATTCTTCTTGCTAACAAGCTAACATTAGCCGGCTGACTGCAGACTACTGGCCAATCGCCTCTTCAACATCAACCGAGTGTATGAACTCGTAAGTGTACCTACCGATAGACAAAGGTAAACGACGAGTCTGTAGCATGTAGGTTATCTGGCCATTAGCGTGAAGTCTTGACAAAATAAACCCATAGACAACACAAGATTCAATTGAGCAAAATAAAGCCTTTAAAACTGATTCTGACAGGCGCGAAAAGGTAAATCATCGGAGGTGACTTTTCAAGATGGCGGTTCCGTCAACTTCAGCGACCCCCTCCCCCACTACAGCTGCAGCGCCTGTCACTCAATCTGCTTGCAGTGAACCTATTGGATATGAAGGCGTCACTCAACCAGTCGCTGTGTTTGGATTGGCTAGAGGGCGGGACCGTTCAAGGCGGAAGTAGCAGGCCGAAAGATTGAGATTATACCTTTTATAAATTATATGTATTAACTGAAATACAAGTAATAAAGGAAGAGGCTGCAATTAAATTCATTTATAAATATATTCACCTTGACCAATTACAATAAATGAAAACATTAATCCCACCTGTACGTTTCCGAAGCATCCTAAATCAAACGTGTCCGAATAATATGTGCACGCCTTTGGCTCGCAGAGAAACGCCCCTAGGTGGAGTATCGTGTTACCTTCACGTGCTGTCAGAAATCTCCAGATTAGGAGATACGTGCACATGAACGGTGGATAAGACAATGTCAATAATAATAATAATAATAATAATAATAATAATAATAATAATAATAATAATAATAATGCATTCTCTTCATTTTCT
>VXCM01008196.1:0-17942 GCA_014773175.1 Lucifuga dentata
ATATGCTAGATACGCACCTAAGTAAAATATATACGCTAGATACGCACCTAAGTAAAATATATATACGCTAGATACGCACCTAGGTAAAATATATACACTAGATACGCACCTAAGTAAAATATATACACTAGATACGCACCTTACATAACTGTTCCGATTTACGTACAAATCCGACTCATGAACAGCCGTGGGAACGGAACTCGTTCGTAACCCGGGGACTGTCTGTATGTCAACAGTTGAGAAATAAAAAAGCATGAAAACTTTTCTAAAATTTTTGGCCATTTCAAATTCCCAACTTCCTGTAGAGCTTCCTGTATGGATGTGAACACTGACCCCCTCCGTGCTATGACTGTTTTTTCTTTTGAAAGCGATCTGAAACTCTTCCAGAGGAGCAGCCATTGCTAAATGATCATTCTGGGGCGTGTACCCCTTCAGTCCATCTTATTCTGTTTCGCTTCCTTTCCACACACACTTTTCTCCATCACACCCACACTGAGTGGAGACAGGAGAGAAACTCCAGCATTAGTTTTTTTTTTTTCGTCAAAACTCAGCGATTGTGCTTCGCTCAGAGCGGTCGGTGATGTGGACGATGTTCTGACGGGTGGCGTTAACACTCGGCTGGAGCAGACAGAAGAGGAGATGTGACAAATGGTGGCGTCCTGTTTAGCAGAAAGAGTGTTTAAGCGGCGCTGCAGGCGTGTTTAACTGCTCACTGAGTCATAAACAAAGAGGTTTTCTGTGTGTGTGTGTGTATGACTGTCATCAGGACAAAACAGGCGGCGCCCGGAGACCGCCAAGCAACACGCAGATAACAGCTATAAAAAACCAAAAAAAAAAAAAANACATACAAAAGTCAGACAGACAGACAGACACACACACACACACACACACACACTGACTGTTTGAAAAGCCACATTGATCTGTAAGCAAATAGCGTTTTTGGCATGAAACATCGCTGTTTGGCACTTCAGGCGACAAGCTGACAATGTGGTCTTAAAAAGCCGATAAAGTCTGCAGGGGACGGAACAGAACGAGCGTACAGAAACGGACATTAATTGTTAATTCCATCGCCTCGTTTGTCTTTTCATCAGAGCCCAGCTCTGTTCTTTCAAATCAAATCAATTCCGTCCCGTCATACACATCAGCAGCCGCAAAAAAAGCGTTTTATTTTTTTGTGTGTATTTAACCTCATTTTGCTCTGAAAGTTACGGCTGTGCCATACAATATAATGTTTATATATAATAATACAATATTTGTCATATCACAATGTGATGTGTTGATGAATTTTCATCATACATGACAAAGTAAGCAAGTATTCTTGCCGTCAGTTAGTTCCTAAAAAAAGAAGCTAACTATGTTGTTTGGAAATGGTTCAGCTACAAAGCTAACAGCTACAGGTGAAAACACACAACAAATTAATTTCTCTACCTGAAGCAGAAACATCTGGTGAATACCAAGAAAGTCACATGAGGAGGAGAGCCAATCAGATGATTTCTGAAGCAAAACAAACAGGAAGTGATACTGACTCAGTCTAGCATAGCTGCAGTGTTAGCTAGTGGTACTTCCTGTCTCAGAACAAGGTGAAATTTTGTCGGCAGTGACTTGTTGTGATGTATGAACAGTGTTAGCTTAGCTGCTAACAATGTTAGCTTAGCTACTATGCTAATTTCAGCTGAGTTCTTAGTTAGTGGTGGATATGGACTTCAGAGCGTATTTAAGTTTAGCATCATAGAGGCTATTTAGCATCACAACCTGCCAAAGATCAGATCTGATGACATCATCAGTCATTTTATTTATGTTTTATAACGACTGAAGAGGAGCAGCGCAATTTGTTGTTTATGACCTGAAATATTACAGGATTTAATTATTATTTTAACATTTGTATTTGAGAGGAGACTACCTTTTCGAAGTCTTTCATATTATTGCAAAATATCTTTGAGATATTGTGACTTTATTTTAAGCAAATTAATGTTAATAAGTCTACAAACAAAATATACAAAATATAAACTTTGACTGCAGCAGCTATTATCTCTGAAGGTAAAACTCTGTATACGTGATAAATGGCTATTTCTGTAAAAACCTCTCTGAAAGCTAAACTTACGAGCGAAAAAACAAGTGCGGGCTTTTACAGTATCAGCGCGATTATGGATTATGAATTATGATTATGCATTATGAAGAGCATTCCGCCAAGGGCAACCAGGAATAAAAGCATTTATAAAGAGAACGGAGAAAACTTTTCAGCTAAAAGCTCCAGTCAGACTCGGAAAAGTGGGATGTATCAGCGAGACGATCACAAGGCCGCGAGTTAAATGCAGCTCTGAATCCAAAGAGCCTTTCATTAAAGCATAAACGATGCTGAGATTTGTCACAGTTTGACTCTGGCAGAGAAAGATCCAACCTAGACGCATTACCGCTCTTTATTTCCCAACGTAATCTCCTTCCAACTCCAACGCACTTCTGCCAACAATGCTGGAGGGGTTTTATTAAAAAAAAAAATCCTAATAAGACATCATCGTCAAGGCCAAAGGAAGTGTGAAGTGGTAAATCAGGTGAGGATGTGAGAAAAAAGTGCTCCGAACTCGGAAAGTTCCAAATCAGTTCTCCCAAGTTCCAATCTAAATGCGTTGCTTCTCCTCAAAAACAAAATGGATGTCTGCAGGAAGTTTCTATTTGCATGGCAAGTCTGCAAATATTACAGAAATCAACAAAGACGACTTGAATTATTTCTGTTATTAGAGAAGAGAAACAACAAAAAATGGTAAAAATGTTACCGTTCACTGTGTGCGTGATGAGTTTACATGCTTCTCACCAAACTTTCCCTTTGCTGTGTTGTAGTTTTCCATTAAAACCCTGGAAATGATGACCGCGGTAAAATCCGTTAAGTCAGCGCTCCCTGCAGCAGTTATTACGGTAGGCGTGGTGAGATTCAAACCGAAATGAGAGCCTCATAGCCGGCTAGCAGCGTGTCCCAGCGCTGATAGACGCACCATAACTACATATAAGAAACTAAAATAAAATTTAAGAAAAACACCGTCGCTATGGAGAAACATTTCACAGTGTGATCATTCCTCTATCAGCTTTTATAAAGGCTCGTTTTCATCCATTTTATCCACGTTTCCGGGTTGGTGTGTTACAGCGGAGCGTCGTTCGCTCCTCGCCGGGGAGGAGCTCCATGTTTACGGCTTTGTTTCACGCTGAGTCCGCTCGTTCCTTCTGGCTGAAAGGACAACGGCTAGAGGTTTTTAAAGTGGTTTGGTACTTAAAACGTAGATACTGTCATCTGGTTATGGAGCCCAGGCTGGCTCAAGGAGACAGAGAGAGAAAAAAAAGTCATTCAGATGATTTAGTAAGTCATTTTTCCTCTCCTCCGTTAGCCTCCCAGGCTCCGTAGTTAGCATTAGCAGCAGCAGAATACACTCATATTTGACCAGTAACAGACATAAACCAACCCAGCCTTTATTGGGGACCGGCCACTATTTGAATACCGGCCTTTAATAGAGAATTTGGGAACTGAACCATTCCGTTGCATTTTTCAGTGTTGGAAGTCAGGTATTTCAGAGTTCTCAGTACGATGGATCGCAGTATTAGAACGTCAGAAACAAAAACCAAAATACTTAGAATCTTATTTACTCCTCTGATTGATCTGCTTAGATTTTGGTCTTTGATGCTGTGTGTTCACATCCGTGAGCAGAACGCTGCGAAAGGACGCATAAGAAGCATAAGAATTAATGATCTCGTCATGTCTTTAGTCTTTTTTACTCATGCAGCTTTATTCCTGATCCAAACCAGAATACTGTGCCAGTTTATGCAGCAGCTGGAACAAAAATTAAAGACGCTGAATGTCAGAAACAACAAGGACAAAAAACAAAACAAAACAAAAAAACGCATAAACAGGAGCATGAAAAATTTGCCTTCATATTCCTCAACTGTGTAGCTTCTCATCTTGCCCCAGGCTTTCTCCGCATTTTCCACAAAACCCACTCAACCACGACAGAGCTGTGCAGGGTTGAAGCAGAGCCAACAGTACAGGCTGGAACGCGGCGTCAGAGCGTTTATTGTTGTTAAATCCAGTTTTATGCAGCCTGCGGTAGCGGAAAAGGTCAGTGGGAGAGAACGATTAACCGAACCCGTTATCAAACCAAGACTAAAGCTGAGAAGTTACAGTTACATGATGCGTGTCTGAAGTAAAGTCATCATCAAAACTGCAAAACGAATTTCAAAGGATTAGTTATAATGGAAATGAGAGACATAAACGTTGAGCTGTAGGGTCAGATACATAAACTCAGAAACAGGAAGGAGCTGCTGTGTGGTCGGAAACGACGACAGAATTCTCATACTTTCCTCGTCATCATTCGGTCATCTGGTGTGAATCAGATCTGCAGATCGTTTGTTCTGGTCTGAATCAGATCTGTAGATTGTTCTGGTCTGAATCTGATCTGTAGATCGTTTGTTCTGGTGTGAATCAAGAATTAAATTGTTGGTTTGGTTCAGTTTCTCACAGAAAATCATCCAATCAAACCAAAATCAATCAGCTAAAGTCATGTGACAACTCTCTCTGCTGATTGGTCAGAAAGAAACTCCAAACAGGAAGTAGTTTCTATCAAAGTAAATCAGAGTAACAAAGATGAATGTGGATCCTTTCCTAGTCATAGCATCATTTGATCCATGAAGAAGAAAACAGACAGCAGAAGCTGAAACTGATGTAGAGACAACGTGTGGAAAACCACATGCTGCTTCACGTGATGTGAAGAAGATGTGCTGCCTTCACACGCTGAACATGCTGACAACATACAAGCACACGCTAACCTGAACATGTGTTCATCTCAACACGTGTTAGGTAAGACTGACATGTTTCCACCTTTAATAGCATCCGTGTTCAGGCCACAAACGAACCGTCACCAAAGAAGGGAAACGAAGCCGCGTCTCATCGAACGGGAATAAAATAAAAACAACCATGTCGGGTTAAAAACGTCCTTGTCTGACAAAGAAAGAACTCTTAAAACTCGCTAACACTGATGTGTTTCCACCTTTAACAGCATCCGTTTGATTTGATCATTGAAGCCTCTCCACAACCGCTCTGGTTCTCGACCAATCAAAAGATGGACAGATTACCTTGGAGTTAGTTTTCACACCAAGTCAACTTGGTTTGGGATCAGATACTAGATCACTTCCTGTGGTGTGTTGGTGAAGCTTCATCTCAGTCGTCCAGGTGATAAGACGTCGAGCAGGCTGAAGTTGAGTCCTGGACTTGGAAAAATAAAACTTTAAAATGTTTCAGCGTTCATCCGAAAGGCGTCTTCAGTTTTCATCCTGACAGGAACAGGTAGCAGCGTTTATTCCGTAAGGATGAAGAAACAGAATTTGATCCTCAGATTGGTGCAGCGGCATTATCCCAAACCACACACACACACACACACACACACACACACACACACACACACACACACGGCTTTGAATTGCATTTTCCCTGTAAAGCCCCCAGAACTCCTCTTCTTAATTCTCCTCTTCAAGAGCAAAGCCAGGAGAATAATCCAAAATCTCAGGATCTTTTCTCTCTTTTGCTTCCTGATGAAAATTGAATTCTTTCGCGCGCGCACGGCTTACGGAAAGCCGCAGACAGGAAGCTGCTGGTTCTCTTCTGCAGCAAAGGTCGTGGTGTTTCACTCAGATTGTGTTGGTTCTGTGTGTATTCTGATGAACAAGTGATTGTAATGAGACA
Source organism: Lucifuga dentata (assembly GCA_014773175.1). Classification (NCBI taxonomy): domain Eukaryota; kingdom Metazoa; phylum Chordata; class Actinopteri; order Ophidiiformes; family Bythitidae; genus Lucifuga; species Lucifuga dentata. The sequence goes on from VXCM01008196.1 coordinate 5,720, forward strand.
CACTAAAGGCTCTGTGAATTGTATATAAGTTAGTAAAAAAAAACACAAAAACCTCCACACATCAGCTGAGGTCGTTTCTGAATGAGTTCAGCACCACAAATCTGAACCTGATTTCACCTCCTCAGACTTTCATCTCGTCCAAAATGTGAAAATGGCTTCAGACAGAACCTGCTGGCCTCAGACGAGGATTTTTTAAAAAGTTAGGAAAAGGTCTTATGATTAAAAAAACAAAACAAAAACAAACTGGGATTAAAATCTTTTGAGCATTGATGGCAGATTATGTGATAAATAACTACTTGTTTTATTTGTTTTTTTTAAATGTCTTAAATCAAAGCAGATTTCTCTTTGCTGAATGATTATCAAAGTCTAGGTTTGGTTTTAGGAGAGGACACTTCTTTGTTGTAGATTTCCCGTGGAAAGCCTGAGGGAGAGATGACAAAGTTCTCTGTTTAAGTTGTTAACTTTGATGCAATTCTGATTGTTCTCTGTACATATTTTAAACATTTTCTTTTGTTTCACTACTGATTTTCTGCCGGTATTACATGAAGAAATTCCAAATGTTCTTTTATAATTGTTCCGCTTTGCTGTCTTGTTTCTATTTTCTGATTTTCCTTTTTAAAATTCTCTTATACTTTAACTATTGTCATGCATCTTCTGGAGAACTGCCCTGTTCAAGCCCCCTTGGGTTTTTGCAGCTCTCCTTCACATTTACTTTTATTTTTCTTTTCTGAAATTTCATATATTTTTTTTATATGTGGAAACAACTAAACTAAACTACTACAACGATGTATTTGGTGTCTTATAAGTCCATGTGAGTCTTTGTGTGCATGCCACAAATAAAAATAAAAATCAATCACAACCTCTGAACTTATCAAACAGCCCTTTATTAGCAGATTAGCGCAGTGCTAGCTCAGACTAGCAGTTAGCCATGTTGTAGATCACAGTTTCCGTTAACAATGACTCTTACAGTTCTAATCCTGGACAGGATTCTGGTTCTTCTTTACAGTCTTCCGTCTTTGAAGAAAACGTTTGATTTCTGTGGCGTTTCTGAATTGAACTTCATGGAATTTACTTCAAAGTGTAACAGAGAAGCTGCTGCTTGCTGTGACGCCCTTTTATCAGACTTTCTGCAGAGTTTCTGTTCTTATACTCCAACACTTAAACCCACTGTTCGTGTGTTGATCCACAGTGACGACGCTGAAAAGAGAAAATCCACTCCAGACAGCGTTTTGGGATTCTGCTGAGGAATAATGAGACCTGGGTTTCAGTCAGGTCTGGGATTTCTGCTACTATTACTGAATAAAGGCAAACTGCCCCACAAAAAGTGACCTAAAGTGAATGTAAAAGCCTTTACGAGGCAGTTTGAGCTTTAATCACTGTTGTATTTTATCTACAGAAAGTGGCACAATGGACATTCATTTATATGCAAATGCAGAAATGATTTTGAGGACAGCCACCTTAACATTTAAAACCTCTTTATATCTTTCATTAATATGTGCTTCATATCAGCTTTATGTGTAGATATGACTTAGTGGCATCGTAGCTCAGATTAAATATCTCTCCTGTGTGTCATAGAAAGCCGCGCTGCTTTTTTCCCTGCAAAGCATAAATTGCTTTTGCTGATATAACTAGAAAGCACTCGGAGATTCCGCACGTCCACCGTGATTCCAAGATCTGTTAAATCTGTTTGTTATTATGGAAAATGTCAGAATCGGAAAAGCGTCTACATCAAAACAAAATCGCAATGGAACATCTACCCTCTGATTTTTTGTAATAATTGCACAATTTCTACTTATTCTGTGCGGTGATGATGGAATCTGTCCCAGTGAGAGTAGGAATAAATGTTCTTTCCTGTATTCCCATCTAATCACAAGACTCAAATCAGGGTTTTGAGACCTGAAGAACTGTCAGATGGTTTTATTTTAAGACAACAGGAGAGAATCAACTATAACCAGCCTTCTGTGAGCAAACTAGCAAACTCTTCCACTATACAGCTTAGCAGAGCCACAATTATTATTGCTGCATTCCTCCTATGATCATGTAATATATTGAGAATTAGGGTGGCCGAGAGAGCTCACCGTATGCTACGTAGAAAATGAACACGACACGTTCATCAGTTTGACGACACACGCCGCATTTACTGCAACGCCACAAATATCACGTAACACAACGGAAGTGAATGAAAACACAACGGAAAATAATGAAAACAAACAGAAAATAATGAAAACATAACAGAAGTTTATCGGGAAACTTTGAAAGCGGGACACAGCACAGAACTAGAAATCCTTCCTGTTTTTTAATTTTTTTTTTTACGACCGCTCGTCAAGAATAGCCGGCTTCATATTAATTACAATTTTACAAATTATATAATTACAAGTTTAATTTCAGCAGTGTTGGATGGTTAACTGAGAACCCCAACACTACAAATACAAATATATCCGATTATATATGAATTCCATAATCAAAATATTAAAGCTTAAATACACTTACTTCCTGTTTGTCGCTTCTATGCTGTGTCCCGCTTGTAAAGTTTCCTGTTAAACTTCCATTGTGTTTTCATTCACTTCCGTTGTGTTACGTGATATTTGCGGTGTTCAGTAAATGCTGCGCGTCGTCAAACTGATGAACGTGTCATGTTCATGTTCTATGTAGCATACGGTGAGATCTCTCGGCCACCATAGAGAATAGCTGATGACATAAACAAGGAATGAACGGTTCCACATATGAGCATACGAGTCGGTGTCCAACTGGCTAAAATTACACGCGTGTAAACGGCTTACATAGCTCAGAAAAGTCTCCTTGATACAGAGATTTACACAAAGAAAAGACAAATTAAATTCCAAATCTTTAAGAGACATGGAATACGATGGACAGGTCACCAGAACATAAAACATAAACATAAAACCGTATTTTAGTTTTCCTGTTGTTTTTTAAAATACGAATCTTAAAGGTTTTTCAGTAAGACAAAGGTCTGTTTATTAAGGTCGGATGGGGATCCTAGTTTTTAACGGGAATATAAGGTGTCGAGTGCTGATGAAACTACCTGTTAATCTGTGCTGTCAATCTGAATGAGCCCAACACCATGTCAACCCATCGTTGTCATGGAGATGACGGGATGCTGAATGTGATTGGACCAAACCAAAGCANATGTCAACCCATCGTTGTCATGGAGATGACGGGATGCTGAATGTGATTGGACCAAACCAAAGCAGACGTTCTCACAGAGGAGCAGTCCCACGTTCGGTTTCACTTTGCAGCGGGGAAAGCAGAGTATTTTGACTCGTTTCGTCGCAGCAATGTCTTAAAGATAATAATACACATGAAAAGTATAATTTGCTCAGAGTCCCGAGACAGTTGTGGTTCGGTCCAGATCCGGATTGGAGTCCGGAGTTTGAGGATGACTGCCCTAATCTTTCAAAATTAAATGTTCAGGTGATACACACCTCAAAATTCAATTTTACACCTGCTAACACTTTTGCACGATTGCAGAAGGTGTGGTCATTTTAATTTCTCTGTAAAACACGTTTCTTCTGGGACTATATTTCCTGGCGGAGGCATACATCGTCTTACACGTGGATCGGTTAAATAAAGTTACTTTGACAAAAAACATAATAGACGTCGTATTCGCTGTGATGGATTATTTATCTCAGCGTGTTTCAAGTCTCTACATGTTGATTTTTATATTGTACTGAATGAACTGAAACCAAGGTAGGAAAAACAATTCTGAAATGTATCGCTAAAGTCGTATATTTTAAGAAATGGTTGTGAGTAATGCAACATATTGGGCTCAAACATGTACGATCGTCGGTATGGTCCTTTAAAAGGATGCGGACTGGGATCAGGTGTTGTTGAATTTTCCTTCTGTTGAAATGAAGTTAAAGCAACAGAGACGGCGAGCGTGGCGCCGTGCTGCCGGCTGCTGATAAGCTCGGCGGCGTGTGTTAAGATGGTATCTGCTGTTTGATCAGTGTTGTTGTGGTTGTTGTTTCTGATTGTCACACACACATGACGCACCGTTTGGCAGATGCAGGCGGAGCGGCGTGTCAATACTGGCAGCCAACCAGCTGAGCTCTGTGTGTGTGTGTGTGTGTGATGCTGTTCCAGCCGTGGCGTGGTGGGACATGAAGTTCTGATCTCTCTGCTGTGAGTCTAATCTTCAGTCCTCGCTGCGTTTCTGTTCCTCACATACAGTTTTTGTCCCGTTTTCCTTAAAGACTCATCAGAAATCACATCACTTAACCCTTTCCCACAGATGCCGGCGCCGGAGCCAAACTCAGCACCGTTCTTCGTGTTCCCACCGCAAAAACACTGGTGCTCAGCCGAGAACTGGCGTTCCCGTGCTGGCGTTTTTCAGCCCCAGCAACATGCTGGGCCAGAGCTCGGCACCTGTGACGTCAGGGGCCAGGAGGCGGGACACGCGTTGGTGTTTACCTAAATCAAATGCGTTGCCGGTGATCTGGTGCAGTCAGGAAATGCAAGACAAACTGGAGACTTCTCAAGAAAAAGCTAAAATATATTGTAATACATACACAATGTAAGATGGTATTTTATTGTGAAGAAGATTCACTTCCTGTTCATAGCAGCTGTGCACTGATCTGACTGTTGTTGTAAACGTGCATTAGAACTGGCTGTCTGACTCCGCCTACTTTATTACTTCTTATGTAGTTGTGTATAAGTGACNCATTAGAACTGGCTGTCTGACTCCGCCTACTTTATTACTTCTTATGTAGTTGTGTATAAGTGACACAACATACATGATGAAATAAGCGTGGAGCTGCAGAAAGCTGCGTGACGAGCACAGCTGAACAAATAAACGAAAAGGACGACAGTTATCACGGCGTTTATTTAGTGTGACGAGTGTAGATTTTATTTTTTTTTAATGTATGTTCATCACTTTTCGGTTCTTTGACGAACACGTGGAGTTGCGTGTGTGTGAATCAAAGGCGACGTTTTGTACGGCGAGCAGCAGAAACCGTGTAGCATGAGTTACATCTGAAGAAAGAATGTTTGATATCAGGTAGAAAGTCGCTCAGAGTGCTGTGACATACACGATACATAAAGGGATGAAGAGATGAAAAGGTGTGTGTGTGTGTGTCTGAAATGAACTGAGCAAAAATGGTATTAAACTATAATTTTATCATTAGAATAAATTATCTTCTGTTAGCTGCATTTTCTCTAAAAAAAAATCCTGCCAGACGCAAAATAAATATTCTGTTATTACGACATTTATTCATATCACGTAAAAATACATCTCTCTCGTTCTCTCTCTCTGTCTTTTTCTCCGTCTCACTCTCCCTCCCTCTCTCTACTTTTTCTCTCCCTCTCTCTGTCCCTCCCTCTCTCCCTCTTTACTTTTTCTCTCTCCCTGTTTNCCCCCTCTTTACTCTCTCTCTCCCTCCCTCCCCCTCTCTAGACTAACTAACACATTAATTTGCTAACTCCGTTTTGTGCCGTTTTCTGCTCGGAGATAATTTTCTTTTTAATATTTTACACGTATGATAATATGATATACCGACAAAGATCAAACAGCAGGTACTGAAAGTTATTAAAAGAACTCCAAACAGCTGATTCTTTTATTCTTCAATAAGCTAAAACTTAGAACTTTTAGCTTTGCTACTTCTGGAACCTTTTTACTTCTAATATTTCTGTACGTTAAAGGACCATATCAGTGGTTTTTTGCATGTTTGAACCCAGTATATACAACCTGCATACATGTTATGGCATTTTCCAAAACATACTACTGGTGCAGTAAATATTAGAATTGTTTTTCCTACCTTCCAGTCTTCTATTATGCTATAAAAATCAACTTGTAGAGACCTGAAACGTGCTGAGATAAATAATCCATGACAGCAAATATAAATTTTTGGTCAAGGTAAATGTATTTTACCGATCCAACGTAGAGCAGCACGGAAGAAAATGTATCTCTCCACCAGGGAAAATAGTCCCAGGAGAAGACGGATTTTACCGAGAAATTAAAACGACCGTGCCTTTAAGTGTTAGCAGGCGAAATATTGAATTTTAAGGTGTGTGTATCAGCTGAAATGTTGAGTTAGAAAGATCAGGGGATTTGATAAAATGACAGAAAAACTAATATACGGTTTTGTTTTTGGGAAAATGGTTGTAACGTAACATGTATGCAGTTAGCATTTACTGAGCTTAAACATGCAAAATCACCGACACCGTCCTTTAAGTTAAATACTTTTGCTTGTCACGCAGTATTTTTTTATGTGTTGCCTTATTGCTGCTTTAGCTCAAGTATCTGAAACTCTTCTTGTTACGATGCAGAAAAAATAAAGTCATAAAACTAAAAAAAAAAAGAGCAGACGAGAAATAAAGTGATGAAGCAGGTGAAAGAAACCATAGTAACATCACCATCTGTGATCAGGTAGCATGGGTCTAACACACACACACACTCCTCAGAGAGCCGCTGAACATCTTATTTCTGCCTCCGCCTGACGGAGATTCTCCAGCGGCCTCATTACCAAAATCACATAAACACACAGCCTGGGAGTCTGATTTGTTCAATAATTCACAAACTGACTCTCTTTCCTCAGTCTGCAGCTGCTGCAAGCAAATCTGCTGCCAGGCCATGTTTAAACGTGTGTGTGTGTGTGTGTGTGTGTCTAAGTAACAGGTTTAAGCTATTGAACACGTGTCAGAGACTGATGCTCCGCTGATTTGATTTCAGGTGAAAATCCTCTTGCTTATATTATCTTATTTAGTTAGCTTAATATGTAGCTACTTAAAGGGCCATACTGTTGATTTTACATTCAATTCAATTGAATGAGTGAGTGAATTCAATTCACAACAAACTACTGTATATACTTGAGTATAAGCTGAGTTTTTATTACTAAATTTCACAAAGTAAATCGGGGGTCGGCTTATACATGAGAANGAGTATAAGCTGAGTTTTTATTACTAAATTTCACAAAGTAAATCGGGGGTCGGCTTATACATGAGAAATTCAAATATGATCCCAGAGAAGGAAATTTCCAGAGTGGAAATACTACCCATTACCACTACCCATGGAAATAATTTAAATCATACCTTAGAATAAGATATTTCCTGACTAAACATCTTATTCAGCACATTTTGCAGCGGCCAGTAAGCTCTGCTGTGATTGGTCAGTTACGGTAATCTGCTGAAATAAATATCATGTTTACGTGAAATAAATATCATGTTTTACGTATCATGGTACGTGGATTATTTTCAGAAAATCACAGGAATACTATGACAATACCCAGAAAAACAGGTAATTTGCTAAATAAATAGATTGATGGAACAACATCAGGAGGTCAGCTTTTAGTCAAGTATTTACGGTAGTTTATTCGCTCCTTCAGCCTGATGCAGCAACAGAAACGAGCGTCAGCGTCTTTAAGGAGTTTCTGTCTGGAAACCATGCAGCTGCTCTTTTCTTTGCAGACGACACCCTGTGAAATACGTGCTGTGGTGAACAGTTTGTCGAGTTTAAACCTCAGAAACGAGAGCGAAACACGGGAAAAAAAACAGAGTAACTCCCATCGTAAAGTTCTGCAGTAACTTGTCCATGTGTACACGACTTTCTTCAAAGTGGACAGGAAGTCTGTGGAGCTTTCCAGATGCTGCATAAGCCGCCGCCTCCTCCTCTTCCTCCATCTCTTTGCTTTCTCCCGTCTCCTTCATCACCCTCTGCAGACCTCCTCTTTCTCTCTCTCTCTCTCTCATTATCTTCCATCCTCTTTATCTTCCTGTCCTTCAGTCCCCGCTCATCCCATCTTTCTCTTCATCTCTCTCCCTCCTGCTCTCATTCCCTATTTTGTCATCTCGCTGATTTGCTTTCTCTCTCCGTCCTTCACCCCTCCCTCTCTTCTCACCTCCTCGCCTCATATTTCTTCACCTCGTTCCCTCTCTGTCTCCCTTCATCTCTCTCAGTCCTTGCCTTCTGATCTCCTCAGCCTCCTCCTCCTCCTCGCTTTTCTCTCTCAGAAAGCCTTCACGGAGCTCAGAATGCAACACGACTGCGTTGGTTTTCTATCCACCTGTTTTTATGCAAATTTTGAATTTGCACATAAGAAAGCCTGAATGGAAACACAGGAAGTTCACTTCAACTCCAAAATTTGCTTTCAAAAAATTTTCGCGTTTGGCTGAAGTGGATTCGCTGATGTTTCGTATCGGAAAATAAGTGATTAAAGCCGATGGAAACTTTATTCACATTTACTGATGACATAATCAGCCCTTTCTGTTGATAAAGTCCTGGTACCCGTCTGCTGAGGAAGAACGGGTCGCTCCGTACACATGAACACGATGTGCTGCGATTTTTCTTTTTTTTTCTTTGTGGCTACTTTCACGTTACACTGAAGTGGCCGAGATCTGATTTTTTTTTTGTCTCCATGTGACTCAAATCTGATTTTTTCACAGCAGTGTGAACAAACCAAATCTGATTTTTTCATATCAGATCCGATCCATATCCGATCTCTGGCGATGCGACGCTGTCTGACCGCTCAGATCAGAATTCATGTGTTTTTTTTTAACGTCTCACTTCTCTGCGCATATCGCATCTCATCCTCATTCAGCGTCGGCGCCTCATAGCAGCCCGGTAAAAATAAATCAGAAAGTTTTCATGAACTGTTCCTCTGTGAACTTCTGAACATGGCGTCCCACCACAGCTGGCTCCACCCTCGTACCCACGTCTATCTCTGCATGATGTGCAGCAGCAGCAGCCGCTAACGCAGCAGCTGCTGCAGCTTTAGTTTTTGTCGTCTTCTCACTCTCATCCTGATTATCTGCATCGTCTTCTGACCTCCAACAAATAATCCTGCCATGATGCTGCAGCTACGTCACCATGTTTGTCGCACAAAAATGACGCTTATTGTTGGTATTCTTGTAGCATACGGCTCACATTTTAGCTAAATTTGCACATACGTGGCAGTTTAGGACCTCAGCATGTTCACATGGTGTCTGATACATGTTACTACAAACATGGATGTTTCTAAAAAGATCAGATCTGATTAAAACATCAGAATCGAGCATTAAGGCTGTAATATGAACGTAGCTTTTTTTTGCTGCGTAATCACGATGTGTTGTTTCTCTGCAGGTCAGGTGACTTTATGTAGCGGCTCATTAGTATTTTCATGAATGGCTGGACGCCGTGTACACGCAGCGATGCATGGCTGTTTTACTCACACCGAAGGTTTCACCAACTGGTACTCAACACAAGTGGCGAACTTATAGAGTGCTGTGGCAACGCTCTGACCAGTTGGCGCAGGGGTTCGGTGCTTGAAGTGGGCGATCACGTCTCATTACGAAAATGCTTCACCCAAAGCTGCTGTGAAATCCATCTGAACCATCGGCGAGAAAGCTCTGAGCGTCTGCGTTTCCACGTATACGGTGGTTGGCGTCAGATCGAGAAAGTAGCCATTTCATCCCTCAGCATGGACTGCTGCGCCACTCTCCGGCGTTTCTTTTTAGTAAGTATTCTTCATATGTGTTGAAGCTCTCCATGATTTTTTTTTTTTACGTGTTTTGCTGTTGACTGTTGTTTGCGTAGAATTAAATTGCCCTCTGACATAATTCTCATAAGGCAGTTGATGGAAATGCATACCGATTTATATTTTCTCTAATCAAATATTAAGAAATGAGCGTTAAAACAGTCTAAACCCACGTGGTGAGGTGGTTTTGGTGTAATGAATTAAATCTGCTGATCTTTCACGGTGTTTAAATACTTCGGTAACAAAAGGAATGAGGGGACGAGCGGCGCCATGTGAGAAAGGTCAGGCTGTTCACTAATCTGCCGTCCCCTCTGGTTTTCCCTTGGCGTTCCGTCTCGTCGGACTCGTGTCTGGAGGTCACTGTACTCCACGGAACGACCTCACAACTTTTGTGTAGCAATTAATTACCGCCACCATGGCGAGCACATATGGGCCTGTTATCATGAGGCCTCATGGGAGAAGACGTTTTCGCAATTATTCTGCGAGGAGCAACGGGGAACGTTCTAAATGCCAGGAGGCTTTTTTCCTGTCGCTCCTTTTGGTCTGTCGTCAGGACGGAGAGGAGAACAGGAGGTTATTTTACGGAGCAAAGAGAGGCGGAACACTGTAAAATGTAAAAAGCTGATCTTATTTAAAAATATCTAGGAAATCGATTGCCTTGAAAAAGCTAAATAAATATAACTATTAGTCTTAAGTTATATTTACTTTATGTCTACATGAATTTAAGGCTAATAGTTATATTTATTTAGCTTTTTCAAGACAATCGATTTCCTAGATTTTTTTGTAAATAAGATCAACTTGTCACATTTTACAGTGAAGGAGAGATTATGTCTGACAAAACACAGGTTCCTTCAAAAGCATCTTTAGGTTTACCTGAAAAAAAAAGGTGAAAATAGCTTTGGAAAAAACCAGGACAGACCTGGAAAGTCAGCAATTATCCCTTAGATTTTGGTTTTATGCCCTGATTTCCAGTGTTACACTCAGCTTTGGACTTTTATTTCTGACTTCACAAGTTAAATCCAGACATTTTTTTTAGGAGTATTCTCAACGTTTTAGCAATTTTTCATTGTCATTCCTGACTTTTTTGAGAAAATTCACAGCTTCCCAAAATTATTAATTATTATTAATGAATTATTAATTAATAAATGTTTCTTTTTTAATTTTCACATTTTCTCCCTACATGGCTTTCCAATAATCTTGAGTTTTTCCTGCTGTTTTGAGAATGAAGATCCGTTCATATCTGCAGCATGTTCCTAAAGCACCAATCAGAACTCTGTTTGTCTTTGGAAGCTGCAGTGGTTTTGTGCTTTGAGGTTGTCATGGTAACATCCGTTCTCATCTGCTCGGCTCCTTTAATTCCCATGCCTTTCCGGAGCCGGCCGTCCTCCTGTTGTCCAGCGGCCATCGTTCCCGTTCCGCCTGGTCACATGACTCCAGACCTGCTGCTGATTCGTCTCTGCTGGGCTCTCAGGAGTCCTGCATCCTCTGAAGCATCATCTGGTATCCACTCTGACCCCTTTTGCCTTTTGGTTTCTGTTCAGCCCTTCCTGGACTTTATTTGCCGTTTTGGATTGTCTGGCTGTGATTTTCTGTTCATGGATACTGACCCAGTCTGCCTCCTGACTCCGTATCACAGGAAGGAGCCGTTACTTCTTCTCTTTGCTACCTTGTCGGTCATCAGCAAAACCTATTTAACTTTTTATCTGTTCTCATCTATTTTTGTGTTTTAATCGTTGCAGGGAGTCGATCAAGAAGAACTTGGAGGAAGTGGAGGACTTAGAGTTTCAGGTAAAGTTGTATAACTGTTCATTTTTTTACTACTTTTTGACCACCTGATCTTATCATCTGCGGGTCGTTATCGTAGCAGCTTGTTAGCTAACATTTTGGCTAGCAGCGGCTAAAGAGTCACAAGACTTTGTCATTCTAACCAAATATATTTCATACACATAGCAGAATAAAAATACATTTCTCATAAAGCGAATGTGCTAAGATACATGACATACCATAAATGCTCTAATAAAAACCGGTATCAAATAATGGCTGATATCTAATTATAGCCGGGGGGTGGAGTCAGCAGGAAGAATAGCAGCAGGTCTNTCAAATAATGGCTGATATCTAATTATAGCCGGGGGGTGGAGTCAGCAGGAAGAATAGCAGCAGGTCTGAGATAAAGGTGGTTTGGTGTCTGTTCCTGGTCCAGGTTAATATCAGGTTAACCTGCTGCTGCCACCAGATGACAGCAGCCATGTCTGAAACATCAAACCGCTTTAAACTCCTCTCCAGCCGTCGTCCTTCAGCCTGAAGGCGGCCGGGCTCAACGTGAAACGAAGCCGTAAACGTGGAGCCCGTCCCCGACGACGTCATCACCAACCCGGAAAAGTGGGTAAAGTGGATGAAGATGAACCTTTATAAAAGCTGCCTGGAGGCGTGTTCACACTGACACGCTCGTGGCGTGGTTTTTATGGTTTTTATGAAGTCATGGTTCGTCCATNGTGTTCACACTGACACGCTCGTGGCGTGGTTTTTATGGTTTTTATGAAGTCATGGTTCGTCCATTGGCGGCGGGACACGCTGAAAGCCGCTACGAGGCTCTAGTTTCTGTTTGGCTTCACGCCACACATCCATAACCAGCCGTTACAGGGACGCTCCTTACTTTCATCGTTCAGAGTACTTTAAAGGAAAACTGAAGGATCTGACTAGAACACGGCTTTGCTGAGAAACACGGAGATTATAGAGCTTCAAACTAGAAATAAAGG
>VXCM01008197.1:2654-36189 GCA_014773175.1 Lucifuga dentata
TGACTTCATAAGGCTGTGTAACTATTAGCAGGAGAAACATGGATTTTTAAGGTGGGTGTATCACTTGAATATTTGATTTTGAAAGATTAAGAGATTTTGCAAAATATCAGGAAAGCTGAAATACAGGTTTATCCTTCGGGAAATGATTGTCAGAAATGTTACATGTATGAAAACTGAATATATTAGGCTCAAACATGCAAAATGGGAGGTATGGTCCTTTAAACTGAATCAGCTCAGAGAAGAACTCTGACAGCTGAATGAACGACTGATCCGTATCATTGTGCAGGTTTGGACCTCGGCTCGCCTGATACCTGGCAGATGATCTGAGCGGCGGCTCTCTTTGAAGAGCCTCCCGTCACGTGAGATGCATGGACAGCTGAAGGAGCGACGGAGAGGAAGAGGTGCTGACAGGAACCAGGACTGAGCCATCGCCATAACTCATGATGTAATGAGATCTCTGTGTGAGAGAAAGCAGCCTCCTCCACATTCCTGCAGGTTTCACCGCACACCTTTAGCTGCTTGTCAGGTGAGCTTGGTGTGTATGAGCTGTTTGATTATGATGACAAGCAGCAGATACTGATCAAAATTACTAGTGATTTTCATATAGAATCAATGTTCCCAGTCATGTAAAACTAGTTTAGTTTCATATGTATGTATGTATAAAATGATTTTGTTAGTATTTTGCACCTACAGGTTTAAAATAATCTGCAAGAACCTAAAAACTTAAGACATTTTATAATTGTCCAGAATCATGACGAGTTGTAGATGATTCTGGATTCATGTAGAGACTATATGTGGTTCCAGAGATTATTATGAAATTCTAGATTATTCCCTGATACTTTATAGAAACTGATGCCTCATATTTGCAAAGCAGAGATTAAATCTCACCATGAGAAATCACTAAACTACTGTTATTTATCATTTAAAAACCTTTTTTCCCCCAGATATTTGAAATACTAAATAAAACATCTTAAAATACCCTTTTGGTGTCTGTTTCATATAATTTAAAAAATACTATTATTGAATAAAATAACTATTTAAATGACAGTTGTAAACTTTTGAGCGGGCGGTAGTATATATTGTTTTATATTTCATACGCCACAGAGCGAAACAAATTGAATTACTGAGAAATGTATTAACACTTCTGGTGCATCTTTTCTGAAATCCATTAAACTTCTGGAGTCTCACATATTTTTCTAGAAAATTCTTCTCAAAAACAAAAAAAAAAAATCATCAAAATCTGAAAGAATTTTTTTCTCTTTTTTCTCTTTTTTCTTTCTTTTCCTTTCTTTTTCTTTTTTCTTTTATCTGTTTTTTTCCCTTTTTCTGAAAGAATTGAGCAAAAAACAAAAAAAAAAGTCTAAAATAAATTATACTACTGGATTCTAGAATATTCTGGAAAACGAAGGAAAGTCTCAAAAAACAAAATCAGCAAGCAACATGTCAGTGTTACTTTAGACTGCAGAGGCTTCATGAGGTTAATGTCGATAAGATTTTTTATCTATTTATGTCAAGCTGGAGAATTCTTCTCTGAACTGGACGGCATAGACACTCGTCTGCCGTTTACATGCTGATCTAACATCAGAGCAGCACCGTTTCCTCAAACCGTCCACGCCGTTTCCTCAAACCGTCCCTACAGCCATTAGGAAGGAGACATGAAGGCCAGGAAAGGTCTGGCATAATTTCAGCCCAGGCCAGAGAAGGAATGTTTGTCTGCTCTGATCTTGGTGTTGTTACTCAGCCACACCTACATTCCACAGTGGGTAGAAACCGTCACATTGATGGGCGTTGGCTCCTTTTGATCATAAATGCCGCTATCCTGTTCCTGCTTCAGCTTTAAAGATGAAGAAGCAGGGTCGGACTGGCCGTCAGAGGCAGGACGTTTCCCAGTGGGCCGGCTAGTGGCCTTTGCACTGCTTAATATCATGTAATATTAATTAAAATCAACTTAAACTAAGCAATCATAATTTTTTTTCTTTCATAATTTTCTTGGCGCGGAGAAACAGCAGACAGTTATGGACTTATTCGCCCCACCTCCAGCATCATTGGCAATTTTTGTCTGGCCATCACTTAAAGTCCTGGTAAAAATTAGGATCCCAATCTGACCCTGTGAAGAACCCTTTCAGATGAACAGCGAAACATTTTCATGCTATTTTTTCCAGTTCAGTGACTCAGCATTAACCTTTAGACATTTTAGCACCTGCATGATGAATCTTCACTGAAAATTCACTTTTTATTAGAAATTACGTCAGCGCAGATCTGTTTCATACTGATGGAGCTATGTCATGTCATGTTATGTTATGTTGTGTAATGTCATGTTATGTTATGTTACGTCATGTTATGTCATGTCATGTTATGTCATGTCATGTTATGTCATGTCATGTCATACTATGTCATGTCATGTTATGTCATGTTATGTTATATTATTTTATGTCATGTTGTCATGTCATGCTATGTCATGTTATGTCATGTTATGTCATGTCATGTTATGTCATGTTATGTCAAGTTATGCCATGTTATGTCATGTTATATTATGTTATGTCATGTTATGTTATGTCATGTTATGTTGTTATAAATAAGCTTATATTTGCAGATGATTGTTGCCAACACATAATCCACCTCTTCTTGCTGCAGCACCGCTTTTAATACTTATGTAATGTTGCTTTAAGCCCCCCCCCCCCCNCCCCCCCCCCCCCATCAGAAAAGCCCACTTTGTTCTGATTGGCCAGCTACATCATGTGGTGCATGGTGCATCTAAACAGGGGTGTAGATCTATTTGTTTATAAGTTTTCTTTTACATGTTGACATCAGCACCATTAAAATGCAATTAAAATGAAAAAAATAAAATTAAAATTAAAATGAAAAAAATGAAAAAAATTAAAATGAATTAAAATTCACAATTAAAATGAAAAAAATAACAGCATAACTCCCCTTTAATTAAAGGACCATACCAGTGATCATGCATGTTTGAGCCCAATATATACAACCCATATACATGTTACATTACTGACAACTAACACAAAACAGTATTTTAGTTTTCCTGTTATTTTTTCAAATCCCCTAATCTTTAAAAATCAAATGTTCAGGTGGTACACCCACCTTAAAATTTAGAATTTCGCCTTCTAACACTTTTGTACAATTGTAGAAGGAATGGTCAATTTAATTGCTCTGTAAAAGCCATCTTCTCCAGGGACTATATTTCTTGCTGGAGAAATACAGCTTCTGTGCAGCTCCGTGTTGGATCAGTTAAATAAAGTTACTTCAATGAAAAACCTAACAGACATGTTGTTTTCTGTGGTGGATAACACATCTTAAGTGTGTTTCAAGTCTCTACAAGTTGATTTTTATAGCGTACTGGAATGAACTGAAACCAATGGCAGTCTGGAAGGTAGGGAAAACAATCTAAAATTGACTGTTACGGTAGTATATTTTGGGAAATGGTTGTGGATTGTATATATTAGGCTCAAACATGCCTGATCACCAGTGTNGTAGTATATTTTGGGAAATGGTTGTGGATTGTATATATTAGGCTCAAACATGCCTGATCACCAGTGTGATCCTTTAAAATTTAATATGACCAGCAGTATATGGGTAGCCACAACTCCTACATTATTAAAAGCCCTCTTACCATTTAAGGTCATGATTATATAATACANTGGGTAGCCACAACTCCTACATTATTAAAAGCCCTCTTACCATTTAAGGTCATGATTATATAATACACATGTTTTCCTATTGAAATAGTAGCTCAAAGGCTGAAGGAGCTCTATGACTCTATATGCACTTTACACTGAGCACATATTTAGGATCTGTAATTAATTCTGAGGTGCAGAAATAAAAATCACATAATTAGTTTCTCAGTAATAAAATCTCTGAATACATGATTCAATATTAAAATCAGGCCATCCCATGTTAACGAGGTTTATGGGTTTAAAGCTGTGGCCATGCAACTATAAGTCAACAAGTTCATTTTTATTTTGTGCTGGAAAGAACTGAAAACAATGGCAGTCTAGAAGGTAGGAAAAACAATCTTATAATTTACTGTTAAAGTAGTATATTTTGTTGTCACTAACGTGTTGTATGTATTGGTCTCAAACATGCACGATCACCAGTATGATCCTTTAAATTTATTTTTTTGGAACTTTATTCTGATCCTATAAAATTTCATCTTTAAAACCAGAGATGACGGTGAGGAGAATAAGCTTTAAGGTTTCAGAACACAGGAGCAGATGGTGCTGCAGTATTAAAAATTCTCTCTGGTATATTTATTGATTTTAAAATTCTAATGATATTCTACATTTGCATGTGAGCAAGAAATACTTGATAAATGTTGGCATGTTGTTTGGGTGTTATTCTTTCCTACAAAATGATGAACAAGCACAAATCTGAATTATTATTGGTTCTTACTGTTAATGGCAAGCCGTTGAATAGCTAAGAACCATAAAACATCAAAAAAAAAAAAAAAAAAAAAAAAGTGGTTTTAATTAGAAATTGATATTATATGCAAAGTTTAAACAAGTTCTGGTTTATTATTGAAAAAACAATATATATATTTTTAAGTGTAATGTACCAATATTAAATAAAAGTCTTTTTTGTACTGGTATCACAGAATCCCAGTGTGAATGTTGGATTAAATCAAGCAAACAAATGAAGGCATGAAAATGTTTATTTGTCAGATGTGCAAAAATGTCAGTATATTCAAAACTGTTATATTGAACTCAACAACATGAAATAAACAGATAATGCACAAATCCATGCAAGATTAACATGTCCTATAAACCATCTAAACTGCTGCTGAGAGCTCTTTTCTGCTCCCATTTCATATTTGCAGACTTTTAAATCCTGCTCCCACTATCATGTGGGGCATGATTTAAGCAGCAACAACCGCTCTTTAAAGGACCATACCAGCGATCGTGAATGTTTGAGCCCAATATACACAACCTGCATATATGTTATGTTACTAATAACCATTTCCCAAAATATACTACTTGAGCAGTAAATTTTAGATTGTTTTTCCTACCTTCCAGATTGATTTTCAGTTTATTCCGGTATGCTATTAAAATCAACTTGTAGGGACTTGAAACATGCTTGAGATACATAATCCATCACAGCGAACAACACGCCTATTAGGTTTCTTTTTTCAAACTAAATTTATTTAACCGATCCAACATGGAGCTGCACAGAAGACAATGTATTTCTTCGCCAGGAGAAAACGGCTTTTACAGAGATTAAACTGACTGTGCCTTCTACAATTGGTGCATAAGTGTTAGCAAGTGAAATGGTTAATTTTAATGTGGGTGTATATCACCTTGAATATTTGATTTAGAAAGATTATGAAAAAAATAACAGGAAAACTAAAATACAGTTTTACATTTTGGAAATTGTCCGTAATGGAGCATGTATGCAGGTTGCATATATTGGTTTCAAACATGCACGATCACCGGTATGGTCCTTTAAGCTCCCGTCTGATTTTCTCTGTGTCCTTACAGTCTTGTTTGGATTGGAGAGTTTGCAGCTAAGCTCTGATGACCAGTTATGGATTTTGATAAAATATTTGGACTCTGTTAAATCTTATGATCACTGTGGGCCTGTAGGTTAAATTTTTTTTTTTTTTTACTTTACTTAATTTCTTTTATATGTACAACGCCTGAACAAATCTGACTGTGACACACAACTGTAAATCACAGATTTCATTTTAAATGTCTGTAGAACTTCAGTTACTTCAGTTTCAGTTTTTGATTTGCTTACATGATCAGTACCTGTGTT
Organism: Lucifuga dentata; assembly: GCA_014773175.1. NCBI lineage: Eukaryota > Metazoa > Chordata > Actinopteri > Ophidiiformes > Bythitidae > Lucifuga > Lucifuga dentata. Next base: position 8,421 of record VXCM01008197.1, read on the forward strand.
TATCTGTGTTTGCTTACATAACGTACATTTACCTACATCGTGGTGTAACAAATCTCATTTTGGCACACGTAAAGGTTTAAGACTGATATGAGTTAGGCTGGTAGCTTTGTGAGTATGGCTCCACCAGCCAGTGTGCTTTTGGTTTTAGCTTTGGCTCCTCCCACTTCAACGCGTAACTACTGCACCACACACAAAATCAATGCAACAGCTCAAAATGATCAAACTTTCCGTGCTGCGTTCTCACGAAGACGAAGACATCATGTCATCTTCCACGTCTGAACGGGCTTCTCGTTCTCATCAAGACCAAACCAGCAGTCACTACTCTCCCTGTCAGAAACGGATTGTCTGTGGAAAAGTCGTTGTTGAAGTCTTGTGTGCTGGTGTTGGTGATGCTGAAACCTGCGCTCTGTGTTTGAGCTTGAGAAAACGAGTCCGTTCTGATTGCAGGTTTATAGTATGTACAACACACATCTGCACAAAGAGGTCAGCCACTGAAATCGTTCTACTCGCCATGTGTGGTGCCGTATGTAATAGCGCTTCTGTGACTTTAATGACTTCTGAGTGCAGGTTGTCCTGTTTGTTATCACAACCATTGCTTAGTGAGGGCAATCCAAAAGCGGGTTTGAGAATACTGATCAGTTTCAGGCTTGTTGCTTCCTCCAGCCGTCCGTCTTAGCTGTCGGTCCAGTGAGGCCCTGCAGGATTCAGCCCCACTTGGTACTGAGAGGACGGATCCCGGATGCTTTGCGCGGGGTACGCCGGGAATTCTCTGTGAGGCCGGAGTGGAGAGCCGGGCTTCCTGTGGTACAGAGGAGGATGGGCTGACCTCTCCCTGGATCCTGAAACAGCTGAAGCGCATGAGGAAGAGGAGGATGATGAGGGTATAATGGGCAGACCTCGCTGGACCGTAGCTGAGTTGTAGACCCCCAGGTCGGTCTGTGGTCGTGATGCCACTGGCGGCGAGGAGTGTGGCACCATGGAGGCGACGGTGGCGGTGTTGGTGAAGTGAGCGGTGAAGGGCTGGTACGGGACTCCGTCCACGCTGTAACGAGGGTACGGCTGCACTGTCGCCCACATGTTGCAATTTATTGAAGGGGAGTTGGCGAGGTCATCGTTGTCCCTGACCCCAGATCCAGAATCTGTTTCCATGGTACCATACATGCAGGCGTCTCTAGAGGTGATCGCTTCAGCACAGTACGGGTGAGACAGCAGCGGAGACTCGTAGGAGGGAGGTGAGCGGAAGTAATGGTCTTCAGAGACCGCACCTGATGTCTCCAAATATGGCCGCTTACATCCCAGCTCCAGGTGTCGGGCTGTATCTGCAAAACAATACAGTTTGCAAATGTGATTTCAGGGTTTCTCATCGAAGCACAACGATGTCTGATTTACTCAGACTGGGTGCTAATGCTAACTGGATGAAAACTCAGGACAAGGCCACGCGGGTGGAACCAATGTTTGCTATTTTGATGACAAGAGGTGCAGGTACTGTTCTGACGGTGTGGCACAAGCTGAAAAAGAGGCTGAAACAAGGCAAAACTCCAGGAAAATAGTCTCAGTGGTTTGTGCTACTAAAATTTCCATTTGTGCTGCGATCATTTTTTAAATATTAAGGAATATTTTATAGGTCATTCTGAGGTCACCCAGACCCCCAACCTGCTCTAAATCAGTACAAAATGCTTGTGCTTGTTTGTGCTTTGTGCCGGTTTGGAGCAGGATGGGGACGTCTGAGTGACCTCAGACTGACCTATAAAATATTCTTTAACCCTCTGGACCCCAAAACCTGCTGGCGGGTTTGAAAGGCATGTTTTCTTTAAACAATCGCCAAAATTACACCATTTGTCATAGCCAGAAACTTTAAAAATCAAAATTATCATCAGGTTTTCAAATTTCCGACAGTCCTTGAACTAACCATGTGCGTCTAACAATTCCATAAGGAAACGTAACCAAATCTAAGCTTAAAATAGTGATATTTCCTCTAAATCACTTTATTATAAATGTCTCATTTAAAAATTCGCTAAAAATAAACCCTTTGTAGAATCCAAATTCTGTAAAAGCAACAAATTCTGCGTTTTTCGCCACAGCAAGCAAGCCTAGAGCGCCTGTGTGCTCTTTAACAGTCATGTGACAACAATTCAGCGAGTCACTGGCTGAATGCAGACTGCAGCAGGCACACNCTTTAACAGTCATGTGACAACAATTCAGCGAGTCACTGGCTGAATGCAGACTGCAGCAGGCACACTGAGCCTACTGTTTATACAGATTATAGGTTGTAAAAATGTAAATAGTTCAGTATTTTTTTCCAGTATTGGTAACACTTGTGGGCACTTGGAAAAATGTTGTACAGATTACATTTTTTTTTTTTCAATTTTTTTAAAAATAAATTATCAAAGAAATTCAACTTATGTTTTTTTTCNCATTTTTTTTTTTTCAATTTTTTTAAAAATAAATTATCAAAGAAATTCAACTTATGTTTTTTTTCTTTTTTTATGATATATGACATTTTAACTCTGCGATAGACTGGCGATCTGTCCAGGGTGTACCCCGCCTCTCGCCCTATGACCGCTGGGATAGGCTCCAGCCCCCCTTTGACCCTCAACAGGACAAACGGATTTAGAAAATGGATGGATGGATGGATGGATGGATGGACATTATAACTGTGTTATACTTCACAAAAAAACATTTTTGAGTTCTTCCTACATATAGTCATGATTGTGCTGCTTCCATAGAGGTGCAGGACTTGCAGCTACAGTGAAAAATGAGCCACAGTGATAAAAATGTGACAGGAGCAAAAACCACCCAGAAACTGCTTGGAGTCTAGAAAATGATAGCAGCACAAACTAATATTTTAACAGCACAAATGTAGCACGAAAGTATTCTGGAGTTTTATTAGTTGGGGGCCAACTTCCCTCACGTGCTGAAACAGGATGAATAGATTATTAGTAGGAGTTTATGCAATTATGTTTAAGGGTGTTTTACACCTCTGTCAGCTAAGGCTTATAAAATGCTGTTTGCAAAAAGAGGCGATCTGAGGAAGCTGAAAGCGCAAATGCAATTTCATGCCATGTGTCAAAATTGCACTGATTTGCATAAACGCAGCTTCAACTGAGAGCAAAATGGATGTTTCATGGAGTCTATGAAATTGTCATCAGGCAGTGTTTAGTACTGCTGCTAGTTTTACGTGGATACATTAGCATTTCAACACTGTTTATGTTCACGTTTACTTCAGTTATTATTCTTTTTAGTAGCACAATTCGAATCAATATAACGTGCAGGCTAAAGCAGCAACTGAAGAGATATTTCAGGCTGATATTAGAAACCCTTAAAGGACCATATCAGTGATCATGCATGTTTGAGCCCAATATATAAAAAATATAAAATCTGTAAACACAAAACATACTACTTTAGTGTTAAATTTCAGAATGTTTTTCCTACCTTCCAGACTGCCATTGGTTTCAGTTTATTCCAGTATGCTATAATCAACTTGCAGAGACTTGAAACATGCTTAAGATGCGTAATCCATCACAGCAAACATGTCTATTAGGGTTTTTTTTTTGTTAAAGTAACTTTATTTAACTGATCCAACATGGACCCTAAGCCTTCACCAGGAAATGTAGTCCCAGGAGAAGACAGCTTTAACTGAGAAATTAAAACAACTGTGTCTTCTACAATTGGGCAAAACTGTTGGAAGGTGAAATACTGAATTTTAAGGTGTGTGTATCACCTGAACATTTGATTTTGAAAGATTAGGGGATTTGGAAAACTAAAATATGGTTTTATGTTTTGGAAATTGGTTGTCAGTAATGTAACATGTATGCAGGGTGCGTACATTGGACTCAAACATGCACAATCACCAGTTTGGTTCTTTAACAAGATTAGGGGCTAATTTATCATTATAACATATGAGTATTAACATCAAAACATAAAAATAAACTCGGTATGAAGAGAGTTTAGTTATTGTCCATCTAATTTACAGCACAGTCAAACTGTGACTCCCACACTGTCACAAATTCCACAGAGTACTTGAAGTAGACATGCTGAGAGATTTGGACTTGGAACACACCTCTGTGTTTGAAGCAGTGGTAGAGAAGGCCGGGCTCTCTGCTCTGAGGAAAGTGGTTTGGGATGGGATGCTGGTGGTCTGAGTTGGCTAAAGGAACTCCAGTTTCGTACTGGTAGGACAGGACCTGAGGGTGTCCCGTCAGAACTCCAGCTCCCAGCTTCCCAGCCAGGTGACCGTGCGAGGAGATCAGCCTCTGGCGGACCATGTTCTTTGAAATCACGGGATATTCTTTCCTGCAGATTGTTTAGCAGCAACAAAACAGAAACAGAATCATTCTGCTGGGTCTACTTCATGTTTTCATTCATACAAGACATCACGGCACATATTAGAATCCATGCCACAAAAAACATATGTCCAATCTGACGTATGCTGAGATTACCGAGAACAATCCAAAGTGTCAAAAGAATTTAAAGGACCATATCACCCATTTTGCATGTTTGAGCCTAATATGTTCAATTTTCATAAACATAACATTACTGACTGGAAGTGACTGGTGAATTAAAAATGTTTTTCCTACCTTCCAGACCTCCACTGGTTTCAGTTCATTCTGCTATTAAAATCAACTTGTTATACTTGAAACGTTCTTGGGATAGGTAATCCATCATCACCAACAAGACGTGTATTCAGGTTTTTTTAGAAGTTATGTAATTTTAGTGTTTAAGCTCAATAAAAAGCGTGGAGTGAATGTATGCCTCCACCGGGGAATATAGTCCCAAAAGAAGACCTGCGTTTATGGAAAAATTTAAAGGACCGTGACTTCATAAGGCTGTGTAACTATTAGCAGGAGAAACATGGATTTTTAAGGTGGGTGTATCACTTGAATATTTGATTTTGAAAGATTAAGAGGTTTTGCAAAAAATCAGGAAAACTGAAATACAGTTTTATCCTTTGGGAAAAATGACTGTCACTAACGTAACATGTATGAAAATTGAATATATTAGGCTCAAACATGCAAAATGGGTGATATGGTCCTTTNGTAACATGTATGAAAATTGAATATATTAGGCTCAAACATGCAAAATGGGTGATATGGTCCTTTAAGGGTAAAACAAGAATGAATTTTTTCATGCTTGCTTATGTGAACATACCCCTGCAATCTTGAAACCCGCAGATCTCCTTCTTCGCTACCTCGGAAGCCTTTGGCAAACGGATTGTTTTCTATCTTCAGCTGAGTGATCTAGAAAAATATTACATGAAAAGTTTTATGCTCTTGGACGCCAAACTGTAAGGCAGCATCAACCTTCTACTTTCATGTTTAAGTCATACAGGTGGCATGTAATTGAGATCCTTTTCACTAAAGGTTTTCATAAAGTGATGGTCTTTAAACTACTGAGAAATCACCAGACGTTATTGATGCTCCTCAGGTCACATGATACTGATCTTTGTTTGAAACGTCATTAGTCATCCTGACAAAATGAAATGTGAGCTAAATTGTCTCTTGGGAATGTGACAGCAGTGTCCAGTGTTCCTTTTTTGTTATCCAGCCACTAAATAACCTTATTTCACTTACATTCATTTCCAGATAAGCTGGATTACTATAAAACATATTTTGGAAGAAACATAATACCACCTGTATTATGTTTTATAGGTTGACGTCTAAGACAACCATTATATAGAACAGGGTACTCAAATACAAATCTTAAAGGTCCACAAAGAAAAATTTCAATAAGATAAAGGTCTGTTTATTAAAATCAGTCAAGCCAGGGTCGGATTAAGTCGGGGGNGAGTCACGACGACACTGGGAAAAGTCCCGCCTCTCCTGATGGCCATCCGACCCTGAGTCAGTTAGCCAGCTAGCTGCGCTGTCAACTCTCTTTGAGTCCAACACTGTGTCAACCCATCGTTGTCATGGAGATGACAGGACGCTGAATGCGATTTGCCAAACCAAAGCAGAGTAGACGTTCTCACACAGACAGTGGAGCAGTCAGACATTCGGTTTTGCTTTTCCTGCTTGCAGGAATTTTGACTCATTGTGTTGCAGCGATGTCTCACAGATAATACAGATAATACATATGAACAGCAGAATTTGCTCAGAGGCTGGAGACAGTCGTGGTTAAATCCGGATCCGGACCGGAGTCCGGACTTTGAGGATGACTGATATAGAACATATGAACTGTCTGGATTACATTGTCAGAGTATTACTGTAATTATTACTTTCGGTATCCAATATTTGGATTTTGGTTGTTCATTATTGCGTATGTTTAAGGTTTAGTGACTAACCGAGCCCTGATTGGCTAACTGAGCCCTGAAGTTATGACTGATTACAGTGCATAAGTTCTGTTAGCAGCTAAGTTTACAGAAGGCTGGAGCCTGTTCCAGCATGCAAGGCAGCCACACAGCATGAACAGGTTACCAAAACATAAAAGACAGTATTAGGACCCTTTTATAATTCCATCTCATGAGTCAAAACACTCATCATTCTAAATTCAGCCTAAGAAATCTCCAGACATTTACAGTACCTTCACATTAGCTCAGAAAATTTCAGCATCCCATTTTACTCACAAAAACAAGTGCTGAAAGTGTCCCAGATACTTCTGTATCAGCAAACCTAAAGCATTTGTACAATCCTAATTTCAGTCTCCAGCATAACATTTGTACCTTATGATTCTGATAAGAAGTTACGGAGATAAAAGCTGTCTCGTGAAAAACGTGAGTGCAGTAGGCAGTGTTCTTGGATCCAAAGCCGTTGTTCTCATCAGCTTTGACGATGTGCAGCCTGGGCTGGTACTTGTGCATAGAATTAAGGATGATCTACGGAAGAGACAAAACACACATTTGACTTAAAACACGTGGCAAGAGTCTATGAAGATCTACTTGAATAGATTCCCAACAGCTTCATTATGTTGCTTCTGTCATTTGTGTTTTAGTCAAAAGAATGTATTCAAGGGTTCACAAAGTAATTTAATTTCAGTTTCTACAAATATGGCTTGTCTCAAAGGCAGGGCTTATAGTTAATTATAGAGAAAATAGTTCCAGTTAATTTAATTCTGCTGTGTATGTGTTCTATATACATGCATACTGGTCATATTGATATGTTGATGCAATGCTACAGATCATTCATCTCTTTCTGGGGGTTCCAAAGCATTCCCAGGCCAGATACCCCACCCCTGCAGCATATTCTGGGTGTAGTCTGTGGTCTCTTCCTCCTTGGACGTGCCCTGAATACCTCCCTGATTCTGATCAGACGTGAAGGAACATTTATTTTACTCTGACCTCTCTCCTGGTGTCCAAAATGTTTTGCTGACAATGCTAGTGCAGGCGGGCTAGCAACGTGTTGCTGCAACAGCACAGGAAGGAATCAAAGAACCAAAATAAAAGTCAAGTTCTGCCTGCCAGCCCCTCATCGACGACGAAACTCGCGAGGGGAGGCATCAGAAATAAAAAAAGACAAAAGACAGTTCTGAAGGACTATCCTGCCTGCAGTGTTTGAAGATGTGTTCACCAGCCTGTTCTTCCATCATTTTCTCTAACTTTGTTGTATACCGAGGTCTTAACACACAGACACACAAACTCATTCACACCCACAGGCAGTTTCCAGTTTCTAGTTCAGCTACTTGTACGCCTTTGGGCACAGGTGAACGTGCAAACTCCACACAAAGGCCACAGACAGATTCAAACTCAGGACTTTGTTGCTGGTGGGTAGCATATAAGTAGCATAAGTAGCATCAGTAGCTACTTTCATGACAAGATGAATTATATTTACTAGTGCAGTGCCTGTTCAAAATGTGCCTGTTTGGATCGGGCTGGACTTTATGGTCTGTGCCACAGCCTACCATAATTTAGTTCTGCACGTCTTCGTGAGCTAGCTTTGTTTACAGTGCCCGTGGAGCGGAGCATATGCTGCCATGCCCAGAGCGTATCCTTCCACGTGGACTACTTTTTACCAGCACAGCTCAATTGGAGAACCGCTCATCCAAACAACTTCACATGCAACACTGCACGTCCTTGGGTCCTGAGCAACAAACCTGCTGAATATCAACTTCAACTTCATACAGTGCCGGGTTCTAGAGACGTTGGTGCCACAGAGATTTCTGCTTTTATAGTTAGATTTTAACATTGATGATGGGAGCCTCAGTAGCACTTTCTTTCTAAATTCCACAGCAAAACGTAGCCTTTCAAGTGCAAAGTTGTTAATACCGATTAGTTGAATAAGCAGCTTCTGCTTTATCTCTTGATGTAATGTGTCGGTGTAGCATGTAGCGTGTGTTCAGCACTCAGTGTTCGGGTTGATTTGATGGCAGTAGATCAGCTCACTAGCATCAGTCTGCTCACCACAGATGACCGGTGTGCCCGCTGAAGCGTTAGTAACTGCAGGGTCAGGTCATCACTAGTCCAGCTCTGTCAGAGCCCATAAGCATCAAACTCACCACCTCAGCTCCCCTCCTCCTTTACCACATTTTCTCCTGAGGAGCCTCCTCCCCCAGGGGACTCTCAAAGAGAGACAAAGGTCACACGGGGCATGGGCGGCTAGGTTCAGGTTGAATGCCAATAAGTCCTGAGCTCACATGTTCCTGTTGCTGAGGCAGGCTGGAGACGGAGATAAGCTATTGGCTCACCAGAGGCTCTCTCTTGACCTTTGACCGCGCTGCTGTCTGGCTGCTGTCTGGGGGTGATAGTGGAGACTCCTGGGTGGCTGTCTGCATGCAGCGATCAGGGAAATCTGATCAATGAAGAGCTGTAGAAGAAGAATGTTTCTTTCATCTGCTCTGTCATTGCGTTTGATATTAAACAGGCATGTTGCTCACTTCCAGTTGGATGCAATTGGATTGAGTTCATGAAATGGAAATAAGTATTTTCAGTGTTTTGCATTGAAACAGTGTAACCTCAAAGATTCAAAGTAGGATTTATCACAGGTTTATTGTATTGGGTTGCATGAGATTGGACAAGTGTACCTAATAAACTGACTTTCCCATCACTACTCTGTGAAACAAATTAGTTCAACTTAAATGGAGATTCCCAGGAAGATCTCTTGGCTACCAAACAGAAGCAAATCCAGTCCAGGTCACTGAGAGCCTGGTTTTTATTGCTGATATTGACCAGGTCCAGAGTCAGCAGAGGAGGGGGTTCAGGGGTTTGGTGTAATATAGAGAAGAATGATTGTGGTGGCTTTGATGGATCTTGAGTTAAATCATTCTGTAGCTTTATGTACTGTTTCAGCAGTGATGTAACAGGCTTTATGGCTTTGACCCCATTTACATCAACATACGATCTGTATCCATTTTATTGCTGGAAATGCAATCCTGCACCTGGAGGATGGAGACTGACAGGTAAAAAAGTTGTTAGTTGTTTTCTAAATGGATGAAGATCCATTCATGTACACGGAGGAAGGATGGACTTAAGTAGTGTAGCAGCCAGTTCAATCACGATGCATCCAGGTAACGAGAATGCATGTTGATGCGAGACCCGTATCCGCAGTCTAAGATAACATTTTAATGCAAAGTGTGAAAGGTACGATGGTGTATTACAGCCATATAAGACTGGAAGAAAAACCCAAAAACAAGGGGGGCATTTTTTCAAGTTTTAAAACTCGAAAATTTGCCAGCTTTTAAAGCCCATATGCTTATGATAATTCAATGATTTTGTGCTAAAAGCACAAGTATTTCTTCATTGCTAAATCCCATGGATACTTTTCCATCAGATTTAGCAATAAATACTTGTGCATTTAGCACAAAATCATCAAATTATCATAAGCATACGAATCATGAACTTCTCTTGGACTGATGCTGCATTTCAGGCAACTCGGAACTGTAAAATTTACGACCTCCTACTTGAAAAAGTGAACTGGAATGGCACTTGAAGTCGGAGCTCCGACTTGGAAACTCAGACCAAATCCATCTACCCCAACTTCAATGAGGATGACATCACTCAACATGGCAGTGTCTGTGGAGGCAAACTTTATGAATGTAAATAATCAGCTAACAGCCAAATAAACAAATTTTTCTTGCATGACATTGAAATAAAAAGGTAAAAATACATAATCAAGTTATCTATCATAGTGTATAGATAACTGCATTGACACGTAAGTGTGAATAATTTCAGAAAATTAACTTTTCTACCCAGATGTTTAATACTTTGATCAATATAATTTTTAACACAACACAACCAAACAGTCCTGTAGTCTAACTTTACTTTAGTTAGTATTTATTGCTAACTTTGTTTATCTCATAGTATTTATTGGCATTCAGCCATGTTTTTTTTTGTTCACGTTTGGCGTTGTGAGTGCTGGAACGCTTGGAGGTTGGAACTTGGAATTTTCAACAAGGAAATTCCAGCATCACACTTTGAGTGGAACGCAGCATAAGTTGTGATGTTCGTACTGAACTGTAGAACTGTGGAAGGCAGTGCTAGTCAGGGTGAAACCCAAGATTAAATTGATCAGTTTGCGCATTATCAAAAAATAACATTTGAAAACGAAAAATGTTTCCAAAAACAGTGCTTCCTCCTGATACTCCACAGACAATGGACAGTTTTCTTTGTGACCATTTTGTACCAAAGAAAATATGATAATTCAGGCACACAGCGGGGTGGGATAAAACACTTGCCCATCAATGCACCCCAGCCGGAGGATCTCCAACTTGATCATGCATCCTAGGCCACATGTTTGGGAAGAAGTAGAGGGGTAGGATTCAGCAGAGATATAATGAGTCTCCTATATGAGCTACACTTTCCTGAGGAAGTCCAACTTCTGCAGGTGAAAATAAGCAGCTGATGATATCACCTGATGACATCATCACGTAGCACGTGGCTGTCTCCACCCCTCCTCAGCCGAGAGTGGGGGCAAAGCAATTATTATCCCTTTATAGTCCCATTAAAAAACATTCAATTTATTTGCTCAGCTACCAGCAGTTGAAGACATTTCAGCCTCAAGTTTTTCCAGATATCTGCAAATCAGAGATTTTATTAGAAAACATATACCAAACTTTGAAAACTTAAGTACACAGTTGGAAGAAATAAATCAATTTAATCCTGAGAATCGTGGGATAGTCTCCTATTTCTACCAGATTTTATTTAAGCAGGTTACCCGAACATGACAGCACTTAAACTGGCGTGGACACAGGAGTTAAACGAGGAAATAGAAGATGGGATGTGGGAAAACACTGCAGACTGTACCATTCCAGAACAAAGCTGCATAGATTTTATCCTGATGTGTCTCCTCTTTGTAATCGATGCAGGTCTGCAGATGGAGCTTTGACCCGTCTACTCGACATGCAGTAAATTGCATACAGACTGGAGGGGCGTCTTTCTACGTTTCTCTGGAGCGTTTAAGAAAAACTGGGAGCCTCATCTGCTCTTATTCCTCCTGGGTGGAACCAGTGCTTTATAAAAACAGACTGTTTTTGATCTGGTAATTGCAACAAAACTCATTTAGACAGTGAAGATGGACACCGCCCACATAAGAAAAATGGGTGGAAAAAATGGTAAACGCTGCATCTGGACAGACGGCAAATTTCAAAATAAGGACAAATTAAAAATATTTGACAGGATTTTGAATCCTGTCTTGGACTTTTTATAATTCTAATGTTTTGATTTTGCTGTGTACATATGTTTACTTCTTTCTACTATTTATGATGAGATTTCTGCTGATCTTATTTATATTTTCATGCTACTGTAAGCTGCTATTTTGGTCTTTTCTGGGCTGTGGGTAATAAATGGACACAAATGGAACATAAAGGAAAACGCAAATATTCCACCTGTATGGTCAAATAGAATAAGTTGTAAACATCAGATTAAATAGTGTATGTAAATACTGTAAATAATTACTGTGGAAACAATAATACAATATAACTCTGCAATGTTTCCTTAAATAATAATGTGCCTTAATCTGCAGTGTAACTAAATTACAAATATAATAAACCTTTTGCCGGCTCAAATCATTTTCCTAAGAAAATTCTTCATTCTAGAAAAAAAATCAAATCTAAAAGACACGACGGTGTATTAGGGCCATATAAGACAAAACAAAACAAAACAAAAAACGGGGGGGGGCATTATTTCAAGTTTTTTAACTTGCAAATTTGCGAGTTGTAAAAGTCCATATGCTTATGATAATTCAATGATTTTTGTGCTAGAAGCACAAGTATTTCTTTATTGCTAAATCCCATGGAAAAATCATGTACTCGCAAATTCACAAAATTAACAAAGCTCACAAATTTGTGAGTTTTTAAACTGGCAGATTTGCAAGTTTAGTAGTACATGACCTTACTAAATTATACCATATTCCATACAATATTCCATCGGATTTAGCAATAAAGAAATATACTTGTGCTTTTAGCACAAAATAATCAAAGCATATGAATATCATAAGCATATGAACTTTTAAAACTTGCAAATTTGCAAGTTTCTTCTTCTTCTTCTTCTTTTCCTTTCGGCTTTCCCTTCAGGGGTCACCACAGCGAATCATCTGCCTCCATCTAACCCTATCCTCTGCCTCCTCTTCTCTCACACCAACTAACTTCATGTCCTCTTTCACTACATCCATAAATCTCCTCTTTGGTCTTCCTCTAGGCCTCCTGCCTGGCAGTTCCAACCTCAGCATCCTTCTACCGATATGTTCACTATCCCTCCTCTGTACATGTCCAAACCATCTCAGTCTGGCCTCTCTGACTTTATCTCCAAAACATCTAACATGCGCTGTCCCTCTGATGTACTCGTTCCTGATCCTATCCATCCTCGTCACTCCCAAAGAGAACCTCAGCATTTTAGTCTCTGCTACCTCTAGCTCTGCCTCCTGTCTTTTCCTCAGTGCCACTGTCTCTAAGCCATACAACATCGCTGGTCTCACCACCGTTTTGTACACCTTTCCTTTCATTCTTGCCGAGACTCTTTTGTCACACATCACACCTGACACTTTTCTCCACCCATTCCAACCTGCTTGCACACGTTTCTTCACCTCTTTTCCACACTCTCCATTGCTCTGGACTGTGGACCCTAAGTACTTAAAATCCTCCACCTTCTTTATCTCTATTCCCTGTAACCTCACCATTCCACTTGAGTCCCTCTCATTCACAGCCATGTATTCTGTCTTGCTGCGGCTAACCTTCATTCCTCTCCTTTCCAGGGCATATCTCCACCTCTCTAGGTTTTCCTCCACCTGCTCCCTGCTCTCACTACAGATCACAATGTCATCTGCAAACATCATAGTCCAAGGGGATTCTTGTCTAACCTCATCTGTCAGCCTGTCCATCACTACAGCAAACAAGAAGGGGCTCAGAGCTGATCCTTGGTGTAGTCCCACTTCCACCTTGAACTCCTCTGTCACACCTACGGCACACCTCACCACTGTCTTACAGCTCTCATACATGTCCTGCACCACTCTAACATACTTCTCTGCCACTCCAGACTTCCTCATACAACACCACAGTTCCTCTCTCGGCACCCTGTCATATGCTTTCTCTAGATCTACAAAGGCACAATGCAGCTCCCTCTGACCTTCTCTGTACTTCTCTGAGTTTGAAAACTCAAAATAATGTCCCCTGGTTTTGTTTTCATCTTATATGGCCCTAATACACCGTTGTAAAGAGAACTGAACAAAAAATAAATAAATAAATAAAATTTGTGAGAATAAAGGAAAATCTCCTAAAATACATCAGCAATGTGTCAATGTGACTTTAGACTCCAGACAGTTAAACAGAATAACTTAAATAATTCGAAGAACCCAAAATATCATCTGCACAAACTATAGTTACATTATTATCACTGATCTTTTTTGTGGATGTGCTGCTTTTTTGTGTTTGTTTGTAACTTCTGCAATTGAAAATAAATATTTAAAGGACCATACCACTCATTTTGCATGTTTGAGCCTAATATATTAAATTTTCATACATGTAACTTTACTGACAATCATTTCCCAAAGCATACTACTGGAACGGTGAATTAAAAATGTTTTTCCTACCTTCCAGACCTCCACTGGTTTCAGTTCATTCTGGTACACTATTAAAATCAACTTGTTGATACTTGAAACTTTCTTGGGATAGGTAATCCATCATCACCAACAAGACGTGTATTCAGGTTTTTTTTTTTTAGAAGTTATGTAATGTTAGTGTTTAAGCACAATAAAAAGCACAGAGTGAATGTATGCCTCCACCAGGGAATATAGTCCCAAAAGAAGANTAAGCACAATAAAAAGCACAGAGTGAATGTATGCCTCCACCAGGGAATATAGTCCCAAAAGAAGACTTGCATTTTTCAAAAAATTTAAAGGACCATGACTTCATAAGGCTGTTTAAGTATTACCCAGAGAAACATGGATTTTTAAGGTGGGTGTATCATTTGAATATTTGATTTTGAAAGATGAGATTTTGCAAAATATCAGGAAAGCTGAAATACAGTTTTATCCTTTGAGAAATGATTGTCAGTAACATAACATGTATGAAAATTGAATATATTAGGCTCACATATGCAAAATGGGTGGTATGGTCCTTTAATCCAACATCCAATTTAGATGAACTGCCCTTTAAAAAAAACGAATTTTCACACATTCTGTATGGGATTTACAAAATTAATAATTTGATGATTTCTGCTGAGTCGGAGTCTTTTCACGTTATTTCCCAGCTGCACGCTGGCTGGTCTGAGCATCATCTGGGCTTCTCGTGTCCTCTGACTTGGTCCGTCCTATTACTCGCCCTTATCAGCACCAGAAACTCAACGCAGTCTGACAGCAGACCCCGCCGCTCGTCTCAGAGGTTATGAACCTAATGAGCCCTCCCACTGACAGGATGCCTTCAGACAGGCTACAATCCCCCTGGGGAGTGCTGCCACAGTCACACTCTTCACCTCCCTCTAGCTTTTCTCCTCTCTCTCTCTCTCTCTCTCTCTCTTTCTCTCTCTCTCTCTCTCTCTCTCTCTCNCACACACACACACACACACACTCTCCTCACTTCCTTTTCCTCTTGCCATGAACCCGCCTGTGGGAAACGTGTGTTCACACCAGATGCTCCACACTGACTGAATGTTCTTCAAATCGCTTCTTCTCGCTGCTGCGTTTGTCAGTTTGTTGGGTTTTTTCCTAAACATTTCTGAAACAAAGATTTTGGCTTCAGACATGAAAAGTTAAAAACCATAAATTATCGGTGGAGGTATTTCAGAAGTGGGTCATTTTTTTTCCTTCTCGGCAGCGCTAAAGGAATTTGACCTGTGCTAAGCTGTAAATGTATTGATCAGTTCTTTGGTAAGAACCTGTAGTGTTTTGTTTTTTTTTTGTCTTAGATGGGACTTGGTTTATTCTGGTATTTATCTTGATTTTGGACTCAAACCTATGTTAACATGAACTTGATGGACCTTAATTTATATTTGTTGAAGTATATCTTGAATACTTAAAGAACATACCTGTGATCTTATACGTTTGAGCTCAATATATACAATCCTCATACACGTTAAGTTACTGACAACCACTTCCCAAAATATACTACTTTAGCAGTAAATTTCAGATTGTTTTTCCTACCTTCCATCACAGCAAACAAGATGTCTACTAGCAGTTTTTTTCTGAACTAACTTTAACCGATCCAACATGAAGCTGCATGGAAGACAATATATGTCTCCGCCAGGAAATATAGTCCCAGGAGAAGATGGATTTTACCAAGAAATTAAAATGATCATGGCTTCTACAATCATGCATAAGGGTTAGAAGGCAAAATGTTTAATTTTTTTTTTTTTATCACCTGAACATTTGATTTTGAAAGATTAGGGGATTTGGAAAAATAACAGGAAAACTAAAATACAATTTTATGTTTTGGAAATTGGTTAACGTAACACATACAGTATGCAGGTTGTATGTATATTGGGCTCAAACATGCATGATCGCCGGTATGGTCCTTTAATGGAAACCTCTATTTTACAATGTGGGTTTATTTTTTGTAGTTTAGTCATCATTCCTCTCCTTTATAATTAAATGAAGTAGCATATATATATGCATTTAGATGAATAACTGTTTGGTTTTCCCATGAAGATGTTAAGTCAGGCATCAGGGTTTGAGGAAGTTAGATGGTGTTGCGTCTCCAATTTCTTGTGGGACTTTCATGCCTGGCAGATCAGCCTGAAAGAGATTTCAAGCCAGTCTTTTGTGGGATGTGTAAGGAAAAAATCAGACAGCTTTTATCTACAGCCACAATCTGAAGAAACCTGTCATCACATCACGGGAAACACAGGGACAAAAATAAAACTGAACTAAATCAAACTGTGTCAACTGTCGGCAAAAAGGGGGCGAGACGTGCAAGAAGAGGATCCATCCACACCAGCCATTAACAAGGACAAGACTGTCATATGTCAGAAATATGGAGTCTCTGATACCTCTGACTGATGCATTTTCTGATATCTGGTGATGTGTGTCCCCACCTCCCGTATACAGTATATATACATATATAGTTTCTATATATATAATTTATTTATTTATTTAATTTATTTTTAATATTTCTATTATTATCAATGATATCATTTTCCTAATGATCATTGATTATCATTTTCCTTATTATTATCAATGGTATATTATCATTTTTCTTTGCTTGTTTTATCATCAGATTTTATCACACCCACGTTTCCCAGGATACTCGATGGGCACGACAATGAAATCACTCTGGAGAAGACCAGGAAGGTAAACCTCACCTGTCTGTGCTTTATTTCCCTACATCCAACACGATGTCATGGCCATACTTCCTGTTGCTGCAAAGCGAGGGAGCGTGGCCCATAACCAGATGTACAGTATAAATGAAATGATTGCCAAAGTGAAAATGCGGTAATTAAAAACATGAATTTCCTTTGAACAGGTCTTGAGTATTGGAAGTTCTGAGGTTCCCTGAAGGTACTCACATGTCCGAAAGGGTCCAGGTGGTTGTTTGTAAGTTTAAGCTTTTGAAATGACACCATTTGCCTCATCCAGTGAGCTCCTGTGGCGGGAGAATCCGGATGCACGTAGAGCCTGCCGGGCATTGCTGGCTCCGCCTTCCCAGCCACCATCCTAAAAAGACAGATGGATGGAGACGTGAAGGAGCAAACTGATGTGGCAGAGGAGAGGATGGAGAAGGGGACACCAGGTTTTAACAATCAGCGACTTCCAATTCTTGGGGAATTTGTCTTAATCCTACATGGTTGACTAACAATAGCACCCATTTCTTCACCACATGCAATGCCTCACTTACCCTGATTTAGCTGTATGGTGGTTTAAAAACACCAGCCCTCATTCTGTTAGACTGCAAGGTGATTGCTGCTACTACAATGCCATTATTCTTAATGCGCTTTGCCTGAGAAATCTTGTTTTTCATGTCAATCAGTACCAGCTTTAAAATTTAAAATCCAGCCAGTAGAATCTGGCATGATTTTAGATTTTTTTTTCTTTACAGGATCCTAATTAAACAGTTGGAATTGTGGGTGAATGATGAACTGCAGCAGCCGTTGACCATGACACACCTGATATGTGAACTTGTAAAATCATCTCTCCACTGTTCTCACAAAAATAATTACTGAATCCTGTGCTTGTATGTTTTCTGCTCCAGCAAAGTTGGTAATTTGGTGTATCGATCACTGATTTTGTTATATTGAGGAAGCAAATTCATTTGAATCCATGCTTCAGCCGCCTTAACTGATTATACAGTATTTCCTGTCAACAGAATTACTTTAATAAAAAACCTCTTTTTGCCACCATTCAGTTATGCTTCAACTTACCACTTATTATCACAGAATTTGTAACGATGGTCATCAGCTGGGACAATATCAATAAGCAGGATGTACTTGGTTTTGGGGTTCATCCCCGTCACTTTGACCTTGTAGCTGGGAAACATCCTCCTGTGGAAGAATGTGAAGAGAAAGTGTTAGAAATCATCTTGGCATTAATACATTAAGACTTAAAGTATTCTCAAAAGGTCTGACCTCTAGAATGCTGATCTCATCACATTTGGCTTTAAAAGAGGGTCTGTTTCAGCTTAAGCAGCTTATGTAGAGCAAAGTTAACTTAAGTTTCTGTTCTCAAATTGAAGTCAGTATTATTAGGAATGACATTATCAAAATGTTTCTTTTCTTTTTTTTCCATATCACTGCCAGATTCCATGAAAATGAGCATCCTTTTCATTTGCAGCCAGTTTCATAGAGTAACAGAAATGTGCTTTTACTGCAGTAAAAGGTTTGTACTTTGTACTCAGCATTAAGTGTCTTATTAAGGGATCATGTGCTGCTGAGAACAGTTATGCAGGATCAGTGTTGCGTCATCACAGAACGTGCAGAAATGAGGATCTGATGCAATGAGTGCAGACTGTTTTTTTTTATGCCCGTTCCAACGTTTTGTTTATGTCTGTTTTTTTACAGCCTCGTTACGTCTTATTTTTAAGTGGCTCACATCTGATACATGTTTACATGGTTTAGACCTGAAACGTCACATGCAGAAACACGGTTTTCATTTAATAGGACACAAAATGAGACAGAAATAATTGCTTTCTGATGCATTTTTAAACGTCCAGGATGATTTTAATTATAATTTAAGTTGAGGAAGAAAGGTTAGAGTATTTGTTGCAGCAATATTTGCTGCTGCAAGATTGATATGTGGACAAAGTAGAAGAAAGTTGCATTTAAGGACATGCGAGTCAGAAGGCAAGAGAATTCTGTTCTGTGTGTTTAGATGACAGATGAATTGACTAGATATTTGATACATATCAGATTTATTTCCACATATGAATGTGGCTCAAAAAAGATCTGAATGTCTGATTCTGTGAGCTTTTTACTGTTTACATATTCACAGCACATATCCGTGATATTCCAGAAATCGTGTACCAGGCTGTGTGAATGTAGCAATAGAGATAAAAGGTCTGAGACACATGGAGTGAAAAGTGGAAGAAACCTGCTTTTGCACAGATAACCTTTATATAAAACATTAAATAAAATTGGACCCATATTCTTAATGTTGTATTTACTATCAAAATCTTGTTTTTTTCCTGCTACCTTAGTGTCTCCTTGCAGGCGTATGTTGGAGGGAGGGCTGGAATCCTCTCAGTTTTGGTACTTGGGTACCATAAAAAGTGTGGGAAAATCCTGCTTCTTTAATCTATTGGAGTGCCTTAACAATAAAAAACAGAATATGCTTATATAGCATTCAAGGCCATAAAACACATGAAGGGAGCTACCTTTCCTGACCTCTTCTGGGAAACCAAAAACTTTTTTATCCCATCTGTGCCAGAGGAAAATTTGCAAAGGGCTCCGCACCCCCTTATAAAGCCCTAAGTGGTTTTTAATGGAACCCCAGATTGGACATCACTTTAGACTGTTGACTCGATATTGCTGGAGAGAAAAGCTTTGCAGTTTATGTGTGGATGTTTCCCATGGCAACATGTTCAAACAGCGGAGAACACACACAATCATGAAAGCTTCGCGTGCTTTCTGGAAGAATGGCATAGCATCAAAATGCCTGGGTTCATACTCGCTTTTCCCATTGGTGCAAATGCCCATCTTCAAAGACTCCTAGTGCCTGACACCATCTGATCATGTTACTGTAAATACTCCCGCACGTAAGAGAGAGAGAGGAGGGGGGATTGAGGGCAGGTAATTTAAATCTGTCTCCCAGGCCCCAAATCCAATCAGTACGAGAGATCAGGCCTGGTATCATCCTCACTGAAAGACGGGTTAATCTTAGAGGAACATTCAAAACAGACCTCTGCTCATCTCTGGCTCCAACCATGCCACACAGCCAGACCAGATGGAGGCCTGTGTCAACACATGTGGCAATCGGATTTGTATAATATGGTCGTAACAACCCAGTTGAGTGCTCTGTTGCTGCTCGCTCTTCATTATTACCATGAGGACGGTTCTGTCCAGCCAACCTTTGCAGAAATAGATAGTGAGTAGCAAATGATGCTGCAGATCATTTCCACCGATCAAAGTGGAAATGATCTGCGGATACGACCGGCCCACAGTCCTTTTACAATACAACAAGGCTCCTCGATATGCTTAATGCAACCAGAGGCTGTGGTCTCTATCGAAGCAGAGACAGTCAGGCTGGAGTGGGGATACCATATTCATGCTAACTTCATCTCGTGGGTTAAACTTCTCTATGATGCTGCTGTGGCAGTAGTACAGACTAATGTTGTCCCCTTCATCGCTGTCACCTCTTCTCTTTGCTATTGCAATTACATCTTTAGCCATTTGGCTCCATCAAGAAAGGGATTTTTGAGAGAATAACCCACTTTGCTGAGTCCCATAAAGTGTCTCTGTATGCTGATGACTTACTCCTTTACATCTAATACTTCCTGTCATTCTACAGATCTCGGGCCAGTTTGGTAAACTGTTTGGCTACAAATCAAATCTGATCATAATAAAAGCAAATTACTTAATTCGCTTAATTAATTACTTTTTTTTTTTTTTTTTTTAAAAAAAGCTAATTAATCCACCTCCTGAAAAACACATTCTCTTTTTTGATTCAAATCAGCAGACAAAGGATTTGTGACTTCAGTAGTTTCATCACTAATGGAGATCTTTGCCCACAGTTCCAGCCACCTAAATAAAAAATGTTTAACTGATTTTGAATGATGGTCCAATCTTCTCTTGTCCTTAGCATTAAAATGACCATTCTTCCTATTTTTTTATATCTCTTTTAGCTAATCTTTATTTAAAAAAAAAAAAAAAAAAAAAGTTTTTCACTGACCTAGACAAATTTTTTTTCTTCCTTTATGAGGGGAGAACAGATGTCCTTGCAGAGCAGTTTTTCAGTTCCTAAAAGCTGTGGGGGCCTTGCACCCCCCAACTTTTAACAACATTACTGTGACCTCCAAAACTGCTATTCTGGGGGAATAATGTAAGAAATGAAACTCCTGTTTGGGCGCATATTGAACAGTCCTCACATTTATCATATGTCCTATGCCACAATTGCTACTACTTCCTGCAGTATGGTTCCAAAACTGAATCAGTTAAAAGTCGGTCCCAATGTAGGAAGCACTTTGGGCTGCATAGATCTTCCATTCTAGCCCCAATTCCTGATAATCACCAATTCAAAGCAGTTTTACTGATCCCACATTTCACACTTAGTTTACTCATGGCATTAAAACATAGATGACTTGTACGATAATGGGGTCATCTTTCACTTATGCTGCATTCGTTGTACCTCAGAACTGGGAAGTCGGAACTCAGAATTATGTTGTTTGTGACCGCCGTGCGTTTGAGCTCAACAACGTGGGAGACAACATGGACGCCTTCATGAAAACTCTTGCTGTTGGACCTAAGGAAGCTATGGTTTAACATTTATGAGCTATTTACTGTTTCAAAACAGTGACTGCATTGCTAATGTTATATTTTTAACCAGTTACTGTGTCCATATACCATTTGATTTATAGAAAATGCTTCTAAATGTTCTTTTGTAAATAAAAATAATTACTGTTATGGTGTGAGCAGCCATGTTGGAATGACATTAATACTGAAATGATGGGATTAGTAAAACTTGTCTGACTTTCTGTTTTGTGTTTTTATACCTTTTATCCAATCACAGTTCCTCTGCTTCCCCCAAATCACCTGTTGATAAGTTTCTAATGCTTGACCCACATCTTATATCCAAAATCAATTCTGCTGGCTTGGGCCCCATCACATATACTAAAAATTTGGGGGCTACTGCAGTATATTTGACTGTATTATATGAACACCAGGTTGGCAAAGATGTGTTAGCAATTCTTGTAATAGCTGCAAGAAATCACCTACTACCCTCATGCACATGCAAGGGTCCTGAACCAAGCCAAGTCAATACTGATCAAAGATATCCAAAATGGAGTCATTCCTACTGTATGTTCCCAGGGTCCTAAGTTCCCCAGCTCTATATAGCACAATAGAGCGCATAATGAGTTAGAGTTATTCTGTTAACACACACTAAATATGTGTTAACAGAATACTGAACTGGGGAACATAGGACCCTGGGAACATAGATATGCTCCCTTCAAAACCCTACAAAAAGCCTTTAACGTTCCCATTGACCCCAACCCACTCACCGCTATGTTTGGTGTCCCCACAGGATCGCTGTTACCACAGTCTGATGGAGTATTTAGACGTCCACTAAACCCATTCAAATAAGTTACCACAAAGACCTTAACTGCAGTCCTTATTTGAAGATATACATCTTACGTAGCCTATTTAACTTTTGTTGCTGATGTAATTGGACTAGATAGATTACACCCCTCCACAGCCTAAAAACAGCCAAAACAAAACTGGTTTTGTTCTAATAATATTATGGTTTTTTTTTTTTTTTTTNTTTTTTTTTTTTTTTTGATCCCTCATTAAAGTCTTCCTCTTCCTCACTAAAAATACTACGATGGGTAGAAAATGAAAATTCTCTACTGGCATTGGGATTCAAACTCAGGACCTATTTGCTCTAAGATCAACCACAGTTTTACCATGCTGCCCTAAAGATGCCACTGGCTTTTATAAATGACTGCTATATACTAAATTATAAGACTAAATTACTTTATTTATGAAAAGAAACAGCAATTTTTGAATTTATCTGAATAACAACAAAATTGCGCCTATTGATAGTCTATCATGGGATATGGTTGATGTTTTTCATTGAGATCAGTGTATTTACCATTTAAAAAATCCCGGATCCGCCTCTCGATCCAGCTTGTCATGAACATTTTGCTGGTTCTCCCCTGGGCTTTCACCAACATTTTGACATCGGATCATAAATTTTGAGTATTTCAACAAATGAGCAACCAAATAAACCAACGGATGCAGGGAAAAAGATAACCTCTCTGGCACTCAGCGTATTGTGAGACTCAAAACCAGACTCTGTGCTTAACCTTCTGTTCTGCTGATGTTCTCAGGCCGTTTGCAGCCTCGTCATCGTGCTGCCGTCTGTTAGCTTAGCTGCATTTGACGAAACATGTCGAATACATTCTACATCTATAAAAAGGTACTGTTTCCACTCCAGACAGCTGATTTTCAAAGGCAGACAGCATGAAGTAGTCCGTACATATATGTACATTGGTGTGACAAAGTGTGTGAGTTTAAGGCAGCATGAGAAATGGAAGTTGGAGAGTGTGTGTATGATATCAGTGTCAGGGTGTGTGTGTGTGTGTGTTTCTGTGCCCATGCCAGCTGTTTCTCTTAACCGTCCCACATGTTTAGGCCATCCAGTGATCCATTCCCTCTCTGGGAACCTCCAGTACCACGGTGAGATCAAAAGGCCTGTTGGGGGGGATGATGAAGCGCTACAACCTACTCCACTCGGCCTATTGTGGGCGCCGGGTTCCTCTTATCAACCCGCTGCTGCTCTTTTTTTTGACGGGCTGTGTACAGAGAGGGAGAGTGAGGGAAGAGCTGCGATGGGTGCTTTGAAGAGGGAGGATTACGGCCCGCACAATGACACTCACAATAACAAGGCGTCTGGGCTCGGCTAGGTGCTGAACAGGCCTCATGTGGAATGCTGGGAAATTATCCTGTGGGTACACCCACCCACACACACACACACACACAGGCAAACTTCTGTGCTGACTTCCTCACATGCTGAAGAAGGTCCTCACTAAAACTCACGCAGCTTTTAACCGTCTGGAGTCTAAAGTCACTTTTGACACGTTGTTTGCTGATTTTTTTATTTTCTAGAATCTTATAGGATCAAGCAGAAAATTGACAACTTTTAGTGATTTATTTTTAGATTTTTGTTAATTTATTATTATTATTATTATTATTATTATTACTACTACTACTACTACTACTACTACTACTACTATTATTATTATTATTATTATTATTATTATTGTTGTTGTTGTTGTTGTTATTGTTGTTTGCTATCTAGAATCTTACAGAATCAGGAGAAAATTGATAACTTTTTTTTACAGTTATTTTTCTTTTTTTTTCTAAATTGTGGGTGAATATTCTCTTGATAGTTACATAAAAAAAAAAAAANTATATATATATATTTTACCATCTGGAGTCTAAAGTCACTTTTGACACTTTCTTTTATTTTCTACAACCTTATGGAAACAAGCAGAAAATTGACAACTTTTAATGATATATTTTTAGGTTTTTTTTTATTTTATTTTTTAATTTTTCTTTAGAATCTTATACAATGAAGGAGAAAATTGATAATTTTTTTTTTGCTGAATTGTGGGTGAATGTAATGTCCTCTTGATAGTTACATGCATGTTTTTTTTTTTTNTTTTTTTTTTTTTGTTTTTTTTGTTTTTTTTTAACGCTCTGGAGTTTAAAGTCACATTTGATACATTTGCTGATTTTTTGGGAGATTTTCTTTTATTTCCTAGAATCTTATAGAATCAAGTAGAAATTTGATAACTTTTTTTCCTGATTTTATTTATTTATTTGCTTAATTCTTTTAGATTGGAATTTTTCTTTTTTCACGAATGAAGAAGTTTCTTAAAAAAACTAATTTGAGAATCCAGAGGGTTAATGAGCATTTCTCACTGAATCGTTTTGTGCATTTACAATAAAGATCTAAGCAACGTCTCGACTTAGCAGAGTTTTCCACAGTATCTCATAATATAAGCGATGACATGGTGAAGTCAACATGCTTCCAGTTTAGTATCACTTGAATGGTCTTTGTTTGGGCTGTTTTAGCTGGATCACAACGTCAGGGCTAAAAATGCCTTTCATACTCGTGTGTGTGTTGTGTATTAAACAGGAATTAATTGTCAAGATTCTGTTGGTGCTAATGGGTTCCAGGCTGTCTGAATGTTGATGTCAGGACTTTTGCTGTTATGCTAAAAGAACTTACAAGTATAATTTCAGCTGCTTTCAGATATGATTGAGCGTATTACAAAAAACAAAACTAATCCTGACTGTCCGCTGTTTAATCTGTCACTTCATTTATCATTTAATGTTCAAAATGTTAAACACTGTGAAATGTCTGTCACCCACCACATATCCTATCTGCACCAACTCCAGAGATCTGAGCCAGCTCTACACTCCACTCTTTCACTGGAATGATCTTTGACCTTTCAGTTCCAAACAGAACAGGAGTCACTCACCATCCTCTGTCTTAGACTGAAAACTGATGTCCTTGCTTCCCAATTTTAATCATTTTCCTGCACTTTAAGAAGCTTTTTGATAATTTCTTGTTGTTAATTTATTGTGTAACACAGGAGGAAAATCAAAACAGGAAGTTGACATCGATAGAAATGCATCCAGCCAAACCCAAAGGTCCTGAACTGCCTTGAAAGCTTCATTTCTGATTCATCCATTATTTCTGTAGCAAACATGTAACGTTTGAATTTACTTGCTACACACCTGGCACACACATCCCTCCTAAAATGAGGCAAGTGTACGAGTGTATGAGTGTATGAGCAGCCATGTTTCACAGTCTGTGGTTGCTGTCAGCTCAGATCTGATGCAGCTAGCCAATCAGAACAAAGCTGGCTTTTTGTGAGGAAGCCTTAAAGTAACATACCTGTGATCAGGCATGTTTGAGCCAAAAAAAAAAAAAAAAAAAAAAAAATACAAGCTGCTGTTACGTTATTGATGACTATTTCCCAAAACATATTAATGGAGCAGTACATTTCAGATTGTTTTTCCTACCTTCCAGACTGCCATTTGGTTACAGTTCACCCCAGTATGCTATCAAAATGAACTTGTAGACTTTAAACGCGTTTGTGGTCAGTAATCCATCACAGCAAACACGATGTCTGTTACATTTTTTGAAGAAGTAACCTTATTTAACTGATCCAACACAGAGATGTACGTTTCCGCCAGGAAATATAGTTCCAGGAGAAGACGGCTTTTAAAATGACTGTGACTTCAACAATCCTGCAAACTATTGGAGGGCAAAACATTGAAGTTTAAGGTGGGTGCATCAGAGACTGGAAAACTAAAATACGGTTTTATGTTTCAGAAACTGGTTGTCAAGTAACGTAACATGTATGCAGGTTGTTTTGGGTTTAAACATGTAAACTGGCCAGTATGGTCCTTTAAAGAGACAGTACCAAAAATGGCCTGTTTTCATGGATCATTGTGGGTTTTTTGCATATAAAAGCACTGCAAAGGTTTCAAAATAGACCCATAAATGAAAATAAAAACAAACAGATTATGTCTTTAAAGGACCCATCATTGCTGTTAGTAAGCAGCACTTTGGTGACATGGTGACAGACTGCAGCAGTAGAACAGAGTGCACATCACTGTGGTGATCATGCATTCCCATTAACACATTATCTGAAACGACTCTTTTCACATCACTTTTGACACAAAGAAACTGAGGTTGTAAATGAGCTTAAATACTTAGGCGTCTCTCTAGATCCCCAACTAAAGTTTGATAAAAATATAAAGAAGTTATCCAAAACTGTTAAAACCAGTCTGAACTGTTTCAGGCTCATAAGGTCGTGTTTATCCTTCAAGGCAGCTCATTTCTACCTGCATAACGTGACTTTTTTCACATCTGTCTTGTTGATTATTGATTCAGGCCTCTGAACCGACAGTCAGATCTTTATCATCACTTTACAACTTCGATAGTTTTAGATCAGAAACCACTATAATGGCACCACTGCAAAGCTATACAAAAATATAATGTACTGAATTTTGACAATTTTATAAATTTTTCATTTTTAAAAGTCGTTTTGAAGTGTTTAAATGGGCTGGCTGCAGAAACGTGTCTCAGCTCATTAAACAGAGAGATTATAGCAGCAACTAGCCAGAACTGTAGAGTCTCAGTGAGCAGAACAACTTTTAGTCAATCATCCTTTTCAGTAACAGGAACACATGTATGAACTCTTTATCAGCAGAAATCATGTCTCAGACAGACATGAAGCTGTTAAATTCAAAAGTCAAACTCTGGCTGAAGCAGCAACAGAGATGTGAGCATTAATTATGTCACATGTTCACACAAATTTTTATGTAAATTTGATTCTCTGTTTTAACCTGTATTTTGTATGAATTGTATAAAGGGGCAAAGACTGCAGATTAGCTTAAGCTAGATGTCTTATATACATTGCACCTTCCACATTTGTCCGTGGCAATGTTGTATGTATCGTCCCTGTCAAATAAACAATAAATAAATTTGTAAGTATGTATCCCAAGGTGTTGTAAGTTATAAAACTAAAACAGAAATGATAGCAGGAACTGGAGACATACTTCCAGGCTGTACACAGACACAAATAAAACCATGAAGGTCATCATATCAAAGATGTCTGGCTTGATTCCATTTTTTTTTTTTTTTTTANTTTTTTTTTTTTTTTTTTGTAAATTTTTGGCCAATGTTTGGCACAACATAGCAAATAAGAAGCTGCAGACTGGGAGATAAAACAGCCAGCATTAAATAATGAGTACTTGTCATTAAACAATGAGTACAATCATGCCAAGTTTCCATGGCGATGTTTCAGCGTCTACCATCATCGTTTATCATCTGCTGCTGTGGTTGATGGTGATTTTGCTGTCACTACCGGATTTTCTGCTGTCATCATGTGAATTCAGCATAAAGGTTAGAGAAGCAAGTTTGTGACTGAAGGGTCGCAGGAGAAATCAGGTTGGGGAGGTGAATGAGCAGCACCTGTCCCTCCATCATTATCACCACCGTGGTGCCCTTGAGCAAAGCACCTAATCCCCAAATGTTCCAGTAGAGCTGCTCAGCAGCAGCAGAGTCTGTGGTTGTACTGGATGGCTTCCAGTGTGAATGTGTGTGTGTGTGTGTGTGTGAGCAAAGTGTTCCTGCAAAAGAGCTTCTCAATGCTCAATGAACTACTCCTGAATAAATAAAGGTTAAAGGACCATACCACTCATTTTGCATGTTTGAGCCTAATATATTCAATTTTCATACACGTTACG
>VXCM01008198.1:0-37845 GCA_014773175.1 Lucifuga dentata
GAATGTCAGAATATCTTAGTATTTGGTACAAATGTTAGAATATCTTAGTATTTGGTATGAATGTCAGAATATGTTAGTATTTGTATGAATGTCAGAATATCTTAGTATTTGTATGAATGTCAGAATATCTTAGTATTTGGTACAAATGTTAGAATATCTTAGTATTTGGTACGAATGTCAGAATATCTTAGTATTTGGTATCAATGTCAGAATATCTTAGTATTTGGTATCTTCAGCTTTAATGACAGCATCATGGACTCCACACGTCTATAAAAACCTGATGAGCCAAGTTATCCAGCATGATGTGACAATGTTCCAAACAGCTTCTACACAGTAAATTTTGCTGTGTTGAATTAACACAATAAGTGTTAATTTAACACTAGGCCTGAGCCTATTTAGTCCCATTCAGCTCTTATAGTGTTAATTCAACACAGCATAATTTACTGTGTATGATGCCAGACTTTCTGATTATTTTCATATTTATATGGAAAACATCACGGATTTTACATGTGGTCTCAGACTTTTGGACCCCGCTGCATGTATTGGGCTTAATCATGCAAAATCACTGGTATGGTCCTTTAAGCCTTTGTGGCTCTTTAAAGATGCTTCAGAAGGCAATATCTTGTACAAGTATGACTGTCTTAGGCCTTGTCCACACTAATATGGATATTTTACAAAACACTATTTTTCTTCTGCGTTTTGGCCTCTCATCCACACGCAAATGGCGTTTTAGGCCACTAAAATGGAGATTTCTTTAAAAGAGCTTCTAAAGTGCAGATTTCTAAAAACTCTATTTTCTGTGGATCTGTGTGGACATGAAAAACAGAGCAGTTGGGAAAATGACGTCAGAGCTAAACTGGTGCATGTGAGTTTAGCACGCGCATGCCGGCCCAGCATGCGTTTTAGCCATTTGAGCATTCATATTAGGTCATATTAGCGTGGACCAGTTGTTCTTATTTGTGTATGTATGTAGGAAAAAAAAAATCAGATTTGGGCCATTTCAGCCTTTAACGTGAAGTTTGATCAGAGCNCCCCCACAGTCCCTCACACAAGCATCTTCCTGCCTGGTGCAGCAAGCTGGAACATGAGTGTAGCTGCTCTGAAACGGTGCATTAAGGTTTGTCATCCTCTTTTACCCTCCATCACTCTGTCTTTCAGTCTGTCACATCACCTTCCTCTACTTCTCCCAACACACATACATGCACACATGTATGTATGCAAACACTCATGCACGCAAACATGCATGCACACACACACACACACACGCACACACACATCAATCTTCCAAAGATGGATAATTACAACATAATATGAAAGGGTCAAAAGTGAAATAGTTTGACAGTAATGAGCTGCAGGTAAGCTGAGCCCCTCTGGCGTCTGACACTGGGCTGTTAATCTCAGCAAAGCAAGACCTTTATGTAGAAATGAAGCCATTTTCTCAAACTTCATCAGAAAGCGTGACTGCTGCAGATGTCCCATCACTCGTAATGTAGATGTGCCCAGTGTGCTCAGATTAAAGGACCATACCACCCATTTAGCATGTTTGAGCCTAATATATTCAATTTTCACATGTAACATTCCCGACAGTCATTTCCCAAAGCATACTACTAGAACGGTGAATTAAAAATGTTTTTCCTACCTTCCAGACCTCCATTGGTTTCAGTTCATTCTGCTATTAAAATCAACTTGTTGATACTGTAAACATTCTTGGGATAGGTAATCCATCATCACCAACAAGACGTGTATTCAGGTTTTTTTAGAAGTTATGTAATTTTAGTGTTTAAGCTCAATAAAAAGCGTGGAGTGAATGTATGCCTCCACCGGGGAATATAGTCCCAAAAGAAGACCTGCGTTTATGGAAAAATTTAAAGGACCGTGACTTCATAAGGCTGTGTAACTATTAGCAGGAGAAACATGGATTTTTAAGGTGGGTGTATCACTTGAATATTTGATTTTGAAAGATTAAGAGATTTTGCAAAATATCAGGAAAGCTGAAATATGGTTTTATCCTTTGGGAAATGAGTGTCAGTAACATTACATGTATGAAACTTAAATATATTAGACTCAAACAAAATGGGTGGTATGGTCCTTTAAACTCTGGTGGTGTGTGATTGCTGCCAACCAGAACTAATAAATCAGCAGTTAAAGTCCTGTAGTTTGAGGGCAGTTAAGCGGTTGCTGACATGCAGCAGAGCCAAACTGAAGGAACTCGTTAAAAACCTCCAGACTCTTCATCTTCAGCACATCTTTCACCAGATCTCTGACTGAAACACTGTAGACCAGGTCAGAGCTGTCGGTCTGCAGAGCCACAAACAGAAACAGACAGACACTCCCCGTTCGTTTCCCTGCTGCTGTCACTGATGAAGAGTTCACAGAGTTCATGAATGCCGGAATGCTGAAACAGACGAGAGTTCAGGTTTTGACCAAATGCATAAGCTTTATTTTGGTCATATGAGAAATGTATGTGAAATGTGATTGGAACCCACAACATCTACACCAGCCAGTAAGTTTACACGTGCACTAAAGCTTAAATTATATCAGGATTCAGGCAATGATTTGAGTTTTTTCAAATGTCATGTAAATGTACTGAGTGATTTTCAACTGGTCAGAACTGCCCAGCAAAATTCAAAACTTTACTAAAATGAATACAGTTTATTTAGATGGAGAAAATCCTTTCGATCGTTTGAAGGCCACATAAATACAGCAGAATATGTGAGATTTTATCAGGTTTTAGTGCTGCTTAGGATTTTCTTCCAGTCGTTCTGCTGTAACCTCTGTCCTGCGGAGCTGCTGCTGGTTCTGTCTTCTGCGGTGTAATGCTAATTTCTGTCTAGATTCCTACTGGTATCTGGTTGATTTACCTTAGTGTCAGACAAACAACGTGGCCTTTGTACCCATACAGAAGCTTCTGACATGTCCAGACACTTCTGTAATATTTTGTTTTTGACCTCCACCTCACCTCCACCAACAGGCAGGATGACAGGTTAGCAAAACACAAGTTCACTCAGAGTTCAGAAATAGAAGTTTTTGCCAATAACAACCAAAACTTGTATTCATTGCATGTCTAAAAAACTGTATTATGTAAATTCTTTGTACAGTGGTATTGTGTTGTGACACCATCTTCTTCCGGATCTATATCCATAACTGTTGAAAATATGTCCAAACTAAATTGTACGCTATTAAATCAGCATCATCCTAGCTACACATTGGTGTAGCTAAGCTGCATGTTTCTAGACCTGTTTATTAATGTTCAACAATGCCATAAATATGACCATGTTCAAGCTTATATAATACAGTATAAGTCTGCCAGATCTGGATCTACATCTGGATTTGATAGCCCATCATAGGATACACATGCCTGGATGATGATTTAAAAATAGGCATGAAAGTTGGCATATACCCTAATAATAATAATAATAATAATAATAATAATAATAATAATAATAATAATAATAATAATGTTATAGAAAATGGGAGAAGAAAACCTGGATCCTGTTCTGGATGTGCCTTAAAATCTAAGTCCCATTTACTTCCTGCTAACAGACAAACAAAATTCTGGTGACAATAAAGCCTCGATTTTGGAGATAATAAGCAAACAGGACTAGTGGACTTTTCCTTTAGATCCTGGTTTGAGAGCAGCTGGACCAAGTGAACCTAAAGACTGTAAAGTGTCCTTTAGGTCCTTCAGAAATCTCTTACAGGTATGAACGAGGGCTGAGATTCTTATCACAGAGATGCTCGTTGTAGAGAATCCAGCCCAGCGCCGTGTTACAGGAAATCAGGGAGTAAATGTTTGTCACACAGCCAATAGTAACATAAGACTATGAAGAAATGTCATAAAGTGAGTGTGGGTGTGGATCTAATTCCCTGGTGCCACAGAAGAGAGTGTGTCTGTGCCTGCATAAAATATCTCTAGGAATCCTTCTCCTGATCAGAAATGATCTATTTCACAGAGATTCACTGCTACAGCATTTGGACTGAAAACAAAATCGTCAAAATCTAGTTTATTTTGTCTTACAGTCAGTTAACATTGAAAATTTCCAAGGATAATAATGAGATTTTCAATATTTGAGCTATTTGGGTTTCTACACAAATACAAGCAGCATTTCAACACAGCATGTCGCTAGGAGGCTTTACAACAAACGCTGGCTGGTTTGGAGGTGCAAGTGTGTGTGTGTGTGTGTGTGTGTGTGTGTGTGTGTGTGCTTCTGAAACAAGTTAACATTAGCAAGGAAATACATGCAGAACATGCAAAGACATAATATAAATCCAACAGTGCAGTTCTTTGAAATAAAATTCAACAAAAGAGTGATGTACAGTATATATATCTGTTTCAAATACACACACACACACACACACACACACACACACACACATACACACACTCACTCACACCATTACACATGCTCAGTGAGTGCAACAAGTCAAAAGAGGAAGCTCCACAGCTGTGGATGTTTCTGTGGTGGAGGACAACAAACGCCATTTTGCATATCAAGATTACAGCACAGCAAACCTTAAATGATCATCTTCCTCTTTCCAAAAGAGTCGTTTCTCTGCTCGCCGAGCTGCCCTGCTCATATCAGGAAACCATGACAACAAATGTCGCTTTCTTTTCTCTCCAAAAATTACAGATCACTGAAATGGAACATTAACATTGTAATATTCCAAACTACAGGTTACTGTAATGCACTATCAATTATTTCATTTGATTTTCCCTTATTTCATTTTTTTTTTTTTTTTTTTTNTTTTTTTTTTTTTTTTTTTACTTTATCCTATTTTACCATTGGTTTTTAAATGTTGCTTTATTTTGTTCTTATGTTGTTATAATGTGTCCTGTTTGTGTAAAGCACTTTGAGTTGTCTTTGTGTTTGAATGCTGCCATAGAAATACATTTGCCTTGCCTTGAGGGTTTTAAATGCTTTGTAAATAGTCTTATGACAAACTTGTGTTTTGCAAACGTCTCCAAAGCTGCTGCATGTTCAAAAGAGAAAATACACATAAAACACTATGATGTCATCTGGATTGAACTGTTTGCTAATGTCTAAATAAGAAAAACCTGTGAAACAATCAGTTTCATATGGAAGATTATAAGGGACACGATTAAAAAAAAAGAGTGAAATACAGTATAATACACATTTGTAAAATATAATACGTTTTAAGTTGTATTTCTTTTCCATACATGCATTTACTGTGTCATAATTAATCCATCCATATGGTATGGTGCAAACTCTTTATTTATTTATTTATTTATTTATTTATTGTTTTAATAATTGAATTAACTGTTTTTCATTGTGACATGAATTTTTCATGCCACATTTCAATCAAATCACAGTATGATGAAAAGAAAAGATCAGGGGTTTTTCATTTCATGTTGTTCAGCAGGGGGCAGCAAAGACATGCCAATACTAAATGCAAAGCCCTCTCATTTCTTTTTCTGAAGCCGCTGCATTGTTAGTGCCAG
Source organism: Lucifuga dentata (assembly GCA_014773175.1). Classification (NCBI taxonomy): domain Eukaryota; kingdom Metazoa; phylum Chordata; class Actinopteri; order Ophidiiformes; family Bythitidae; genus Lucifuga; species Lucifuga dentata. The sequence goes on from VXCM01008198.1 coordinate 5,462, forward strand.
AATGAAAAAGTCAAATCACAGCGTGGAGGCGGAGCTTAAGGTGTAGCTTGCTCTGAATGTGCATTAGCAATGATTTTACATTATTCCATGTGGAGTGGTTACAGAGAGAATAGGGGACATAGAACTTATCACAGACGAATTTCTTTAACAAACAAAACTTGCTTTGCAAACAGTAGCAACAAGTTAGCCTCATGCTAACAGTTTGAAGATGCAGCTAGGATATGAAGGGACATTATCAGTCTGTTGGACCGGCCCGGGTCCCTGTATGTATATTACCTCCATTAGGTACTTGGAAATGCAAATTACAGAACCAGAAACTGTGAACCTCTACAGTGTCAAATCATGGCTAAATGTGTGTTCTTTTATTTGTTGCTACAGAGCCACAATCTCATCCTTTATTCTCTCCTGACACAACATGATCACTAGCTAAAACACCTGCTAATGCGCGTTTAGAACAAGCTATGCCTTAAGCTCTGCCCCCATGCTGTGATTGGACAGTGCTTTCTTTTTCATTGTGGCACTGATAATGCAGCAGCTTCAGGAAAAGAAATGAGAGGGCTTTGTATTTAGTATTGGCACGTCTATGCTGCTCCCTGCTGGACAACATGAAATGAAAAACCCCTGATCTTTTCTTTTCACCGTACTGTGATTTGATTGTNCTGCTGGACAACATGAAATGAAAAACCCCTGATCTTTTCTTTTCACCGTACTGTGATTTGATTGTACTGTGGCATGAAAAATTCATGTCACAACGAAAAACAATTAATTCAATCATTCAAACCAAAAAAAAAAAAAAAAAAAANTTTTCACTTAATTATGACACAGTAAATGTGTGTATGGAAATGAAATACAAATGAAAACATGTATTTCACAAATGTGTATTATATTGAGCTCTATTTTTTATTTTAATTGTGTCCCTTATAATCTCCCATAGTTTCAAGCACAACAGATGAAATATTTTGAAACATCAGCAGCGTGGGTGAGACTCAGTGGAAGGGTGAGCGCAGTCTGCAGCCAAGCCACATCCACAGCTTTTTTTTTTTTTTTTTTTTNTTTTTTTTTTTTTTTTTTTAATGATTTCATATTTATCCTATGCTATCATAGGATAAATATGGAGCAGTTTGTCCCACATCAGGACAAGCTCCTCATCTAAACTCACATCAGCTTCAATGAATGTCACAGGAAAAGTTGCATGGTGACAAAGACAGAAACATGCAGCAGCTGCTGATGTGGAGCTGAGATGATGCTGATGCAGCAGCATGCACATGTTTCAGCGTATCTTTAATATTACAGATGTAGATCCAGAGCAAATGTAGCTGGTTATTTATGTCAGCATATTATTATTTATATTATTAGCACAAAACGTGTTTTTTCTGAGCTTCTTCAGCTTTGCTGGAGGTTTGAGCTCAAGTGAGCTTCTAGTTCTCTTCCTGCTTTGAACCTGCAGCTACCTGAAGGGCCAACTTTAAATAGTTCATCCATCCATCATCCATCCACCATCCATCCACCCACTCATCCATACATCATCCATCCATCCAGCTCATTACATCAGTTTTTGGGGAGAGACAGGATACAGCCTGGATGGGTGTAGTCGCTCGTCCATCACTAACATGCTCAGAGACAAACTCGTTAACACTCATATTCACACCTTAGGCACTTTAGAGTTTACAGTTCACCTTAAACTGAAACTCTAACCCCGCAGACACGAGGAGAACATTCAAACAGAAAAGCCCCACTCGCATTAGAACCTTCTTGCTTTGAGGGCAAAGTGCTCAAGCCACCAATAGTAACATAAATAACTACATAAATATGAAGAAAAGTATGTTGCAGAGAATAAATAAGGTAAACCGTCGGTCAATGTTTGGACCTCCTTCATGTTGTGGGAAGAAAGAAGGAGTGGGTCATGGTAAGAAGCTGTGTCACAGAAACTGAGGTAATTGAAGAAATTCATGATGATTTCAAAGTTATGATGACAAAAGGCGGTGTGTGAAAGTCTCACATCAGCAGATATCCATAGCATTAGCTACCAAACTGGCTAATCTGGCTAACAATCATTAATTATTAATCATTTTGATATGTCTGCTGGATACAGAGAGGATTTACATTTATATTTTTATATAAAAGATCTTAAGAATCAAATAAAGTCTGCAGGTAGAACGTATAGTAGAAAATAAAATGACTTGTGAATCCAAATGCAGTTCAATATAAAAACCCTGCAGGCATATTATCATATTTGTAGAATCATCCTGCAGGGGATTCAAACTTATCGAGGACGTTTGCTGAAGGAATACTGAAATATTAACAGTAATGTGCGTACTTGGCAAACTAAAACAAAACTTAAACATTCAAAATATTTCCATCAGCAAATTTATAACAAAAATGACAGCAAAATACAGTAGAATCAGCAAAATAAAGTATTCAGATGAAGTTAAAATGTCCAGAGTTTATTTAAAAAAAAAAAAAAAAAAGATTAAAACAAAACATCAGTTCAAATTAATCTGACTTCAAACAGCGTTTCGGTGTCAGAGTAACGCTCAGACTGAATGAGGAGTGTCTGCAAAACCAGATACACTCCATTTTTTAGACATTTTGAACTCAGATGGTACATCCTGTATTTTCTTAATTTGAAGTTTTTTAACCCAACATAATCTTAATTGATACTGGCAATTTTCAAGTTAAAAAAAAAAAACAAAACAAAACATGAATTTGACATTTAAAAAAAAAAAAAAAAANAAAAAAAAAAAAAAAAAATTTAAAAAGTCATCTGTGTTTTGTAAATGAACACTTCAAATTTAATATGCTGTCAAAATTAATAATTCCCTACAGCTATCATAAATCAGACCTATACACTGACGTTATGTAGCTGTTGGCTGTCCTACAGCATGATATGAAATCAACAATTAATAACTCACACGCTGTCCTGTATCCTGCAGGATACAGCAGGCGGACGCGTGAAGATGACTTCAGATCAGCGTCTCCATGGTTACAAAGAGCTGAACACACAATCAATAAGCACTAAAACCTTCTCAAAGTTCAGATTCGCAGCTTCTGTATTTGATTGCATTAGCTTGTACAGGCGTTCATGTTATTGTGTCCACCCACTGTTACTGACAGCACACACACACACACACACACACACACACACACACAGAGAGAGAGAGAGAGAGAGAGAGAGAGACACCATCCTCATCATATTAACAGCACAGAGTTTGAAAGTTACCGCTGTGTAGTAGTAGTGTACTCACATTTCTGCCAGTGCATGCTGTTTGTTAGTTGAAGAGAAGGAAACCTGACTGGTGGCTTTTATAAGAGCTGAGCCACCAAACCCCCTGGGACCTTACAGCTTCTCCAACCACAAATCCTCCTCATGCATGTAGTTTCACTGATGCTGCTATTTATGCTTCATGTGCAACGTGAAAACATTTTACAGAAAGAGGGAAAAAAAACCTCACACAAATCAAAAAGGCTGTCTGACGACATATACCTTCACTGAGGCTAACAAAATCCCCAAATTCAATAAAACTGTTATTAAAAATGAGCCACCATACTAATTTCATATAAAGCAACCCATTAGCCTTGATTTTATAGTGTTAGCCTTTCCTGCTCCAGCCTTTAGACCTCGTTGGGGAAGCACAGGGTTTACCACCCATCGCTACATTCAGCTGCTGGCACAGAAACCTCAGGGATTCGCTTGCTTCTTGGGGAGCTGAAGCCTTTTATTTCACAGCAAACTCAACTTCATGCCATCACTATTACAGCAGTTACGCTAACCTGCACATCAACCTGCTCTGCACACTGCCACGCCTCTCTCTCTGGTGCACTTGCGTACACATGCATGCTGGATCCAGAAATATGATCGGATCACCTCCAAAAGCCTATTGCTTCTTCCTCTCACCATTATCTATCTGTACCCCAAATTTCATCCAAATCCGTCTGTAACCTTTTGAGATATCCTGATAACAAACAAGCAAGTGCCAGTGATCGTATAATTTCTTAGCAGAGGAAACAGATGAAACTGAACATTGCACACAGTGGAGAACAGAGCTGTTTCTCCACAGCCTCCACAAAGGCTCTTCAAATAGCAAAAACTCACACCAGGAGTTCATCACTGTGAAGAGCAGCGGACGCTGAAGAGGGAAAGGCCTGGAGCTCTTTAACTCTTCTGGAGCTCAGTGTGCCACGAGGTTTGGTTGCAGAACTTTACTTTACCTTCAAGTGGAAATCATAAAGTTTCTAAAGGTTCCCAATACCTGCTGCTGAATACGTGCATGAAAAAAAAACAAGACATAGAGGACATTTTAACCTCTTTTTAGACATTTCTCTTGTTGTAGATGCCTTGTACTACATTTTATACACATTTCCCCTAAATTCAGCTCAGCATATCTGGAATATTTGAAAATGTAAGGATCTTCTAGAAAATAAAGTGAAGTTTTAAGAGCTTTGAACAGTCAAAGAAAAACAAAACACGAGTGTGTAAAGATGTTGGAGGATCTGGCAACAAACATTGGCATTGAGACATTCACATAATCTGCTGTTATAAGATAAATCTGAGAAACCTGAGATTCTGTTGAACTTATTATATGATCTTTAAGGTTTATACCCAGGAAACCATAAAATGTGCTATACTTTCAGCTCAAGGCTATGACAAAGCATGTTCATCATCTCTGAAATCCTCCTCAAAAGATAAATGAATAAATAAACCCGAAGGGCAAATTTGTTCTGAGCTGAGGGTGAATGCATGACATGTAGCCTCATGTCTGAGCTGTGAGGCTGGAAAATGTTGAGAATGTTGCTCAAATAAAAGATTGTGCACGGAGAGCAGACAGGTCCACGGCATTTAGTGAGCAGTCAGTCAATGATAAAATGTCTCACCATCGCTCTCCTCCTGTAAACCAACAGCAGCCATTAGAAAGCAGCCCTTCATGCTGCTGTCTGGCAGCTGTTCTGGGCTAATTGGGCTAATAGCACCAGAGCAGAAGTTGCCATCGTAAACATTAAAATGGTCTCAGCTTTTATAATAATAATAATAATAATAAATTTATTTGTATAGCACCTTTCACAGACAACAGGTCACAAGGTGCTTCACATGCAATAATATAAAACAATAGNTTTGTATAGCACCTTTCACAGACAACAGGTCACAAGGTGCTTCACATGCAATAATATAAAACAATAGACAATACATAAAATCAAGAAACTGGGAAATCAATAAATAAAAGACATCCACTAAGAACAAATAAAACCATAAAAAAAAGGTGATGATGTAAAAGCCTGTCTAAAAAAAATGTCTTTATCTGCCTTGTAAACAGTCTCAGAGGCAACGAACGGACAGCAGAGGGAGGTTTAGGAGCTACAGCCTGAAAAGCGTGATCTCCATGGGTCTTTAAATGGGTACAAGGACGACCAGTAACTTCTGACCTGAAGACCTGAGTGACCGGGAGGTGGAGTCTGTCTGTATAAGGTCCACAAGGTAGGGGGTACCTGACCATGCAAGGCTCTAAAAGTTAGAACTAAGATTTTAAAATGCAGCCAGTGAAGAGCANGGGTACCTGACCATGCAAGGCTCTAAAAGTTAGAACTAAGATTTTAAAATGCAGCCAGTGAAGAGCAGATAAAATGGGAGTAACGTGATCTCCTGGCTTTAGTTGAAAGCCTCGCAGCAACATTCTGAACAGTCTGAAGCTGATTTAAAGCAGTTTTGCTCAGACAGGTTAAAAGAGAATTACAATAATCTAAACATGAAGAAATAAAAGCATGAATGGCCAATTCTAACTCAGTTTTAGACACAACAGCTCTCAGTTTCTCAATGTTCCTCAAGCAGAAAAAAGAAGAGCAGGTCAGCTGCCTAAGATGAGCATCTAAAGACAAAGAGCTGCGTTTAACACCAAGGTTAGGCATAAAATCTGACAGAAGAACTGAAGGAGCTAATACACGCTTTAATCTTCAGAATCTGACTGTCAGGGGCAATAATCAGTCTTTTTTCTACATTTAACTGCAGAAAGATTGCAGCAGCCAGTTCTTCATGACTGACAAACATTCAGCCAAAACAGGAAGTTTATGGAGCTCATGAGTTTTAAAGGAACAACACAGCTGAATGTCATCAGCATAGAAATGGTAAGAGATATTATTAAAATTAGCAATTAGCTGACCGAGTGGAAACATGTACAAGACAAACAGAATAGGTCCTAAACCTGACCCCTGTGGAACACCACATGCTTCTGAAACAGAAAACCCCAAATTCTGTAAATTCGGGGTCAGAAGGCCCACCCAGCAGCGCTGTGGAGGCCACACCCACCAGTCAACACCAACATGAACATCTCTCAGTTCCAGCCTCACACTCACTCTGATAGAAACATATTTAATGAATGCATCAATGCTGTTATTGTACTGAGGTCAAAATCTATAAGCCATGAATATTTTTTTGATTTTGGTGAATGGTGAATTAAAAATGTTTTTCCTACCTTCCAGACCACCATTGGTTTCAGTTCATTCTGCTATTAAAATCAACTTGTTGATACCACAAGACATGTATTTTTAGAAGTTATGTAATTTTAGCATTTAAGCACAATAAAAAGCGTGTAGCTTCCACCGAGGAATATAGTCCCAAAAGAAGACCTGCGTTTATGGAAAAATTTAAAGGACTGTGACTTCATAAGGCTGTGTAACTATTAGCAGGAGAAACATGGATTTTTAAGGTGGGTGTATCACTTGAATATTTGATTTTGAAAGATTAAGAGATTTAGCAAAATATCAGGAAATCTGAATTATGGTTTTATGCTTTGGGAAATGATTGTCAGTAAGTAACATGTATGAAAAATTAATATATTAGGCTCAAACATGCAAAATGGACGGTATGGTCCTTTAACAGGGTGGAATACCATCATGAGTCAATACAAGTTTTCAATGAAACCCTGAACTGAAAAAAAAGTCTTCATGCATACTTTTTTGAGGGGAAAAAAAATAGAATTTGAATAGTTCACATGCTGTGAATGTAACATGCATTAGGGAGCTTGTTAAGCAAGTTAAGCGTTGTCATGTTTCCCTCTGAGACAAAGTCACAGTCTTTATTCAACAACCAGAACATTTACATACATGCTGGACTCTGATTATCATCTGAACAATAAAGCAGCTGTAACTCAGCCGTATACATATCGTAAATTCTCTATTAAAAGCTGGTATTCAAATAATAGCCGGTATCTAATAATAGGTGGGGGGCAGAGTCAGCAGGATGAAATAAAAGCGGTCTCATATAAAGGTGGTTTGGTGTTTGTCTTTTACTGGTCCAGGAAACTCTGAGTGTAATCTGCTGCTGCTACCAGATGACAGCAGCCATGTTTGATACCAAACCTCTTAAAAACATCTCCAGCCATCATTCTCCAGCCAGAAGACACGACCGGCTCAACATGAAACAAAGTCGGAAACATGTTGTCACCACCAACCAGAAAAAGTGGATGAAAATGAAGCTTTCTAAAAGCTCTGGAGGCGTGTTCACACTGACATATTCTCCTTGTGTTTTTATGTAGTTATGGGTTTGTCCGTTAGCAAAATTAGAAATAAAGGCCTGTCTCTAATAAAAGCCTGTCTCCTATATTGGCTGGGTTCTCTCTGNAATTAGAAATAAAGGCCTGTCTCTAATAAAAGCCTGTCTCCTATATTGGCTGGGTTCTCTCTGCAGCTGAGGTAAATCCCCGCCCACTAACAGAACATTTACAGTAGATGGATTACATCTTTTCCTTAATATATGTGACGTGTTGATTAATCAGAGTATGGAGCGTCTGTTAGGCAATGAAATGCACATGGACTTGGCCAGAGGTGTGTAGTAACGCGTTCCATTTACTCCATTACATTTAACTTAAGTAACTTTTTTTCACATAATTGTACTTTACTGAGTAGTTTTATTGCACGGTACTTTTAACTCATACTTGAGTATATTTATGAAGAAAAAAATATACTTTTACTCCATTACATTTGGTCGCACTCTTTGTGTTATTTTTTTTATTTGTATTATCTGCAAGACATCGCTCCGACGCAACGAGTCAAAATTCTCCACTTTCTCTGCTGTAAGCACCAGAATGTCCGACCGCTGGTTTGGTTTGGTCCAATCACATTCAGCGTCCTGTCATCTCCATGACAGCGATGGGTTAGGCTCATTGAGAGTTGATAGGTGGGCCAGTGGCCTTTGCACTGCACAATATAATACTGAACTTAAACTAAGCAAACACAGTTTTTTTCTTTCATAATTTTCTTGGCGCTTAGATGAAAAATAGATTGTAAAAAGAGAAAAGGTGATGTGGAGAAACAGACTGTTATGGAGTTATTCGTCCCCAGCATCATTGGCATTTTCGTCTGGCCATATTACTACAAACTACATACTATATACTTAGCTAGCTGCTGCTGCTCATGCTNGTTATTCGTCCCCAGCATCATTGGCATTTTCGTCTGGCCATATTACTACAAACTACATACTATATACTTAGCTAGCTGCTGCTGCTCATGCTAACTCAAGTTTTCCTGTTGTATTCTGAGTAAATTCATGAAGCTAACCCAGCTAACTGTCCTAACTAGCTGTTGCTGCTAATGCTAACTCAAGTTTTCCTGTTCTATTGTGAGTAAATTCATGAAGCTAACCTAGCTAACTGTCTTAACTAGCTGCTGCTGCTCATGCTAACTCAAGTTTTCCTGTTGTATTGTGAGTAAATTCATGAAGCTAACCTAGCTAACTGTCTTAACTAGCTGCTGCTGCTAATGCTAACTCAAGTTTTCCTGTTCTATTCTGAGTAAATCCATGAAGCTAACTAGCTAACTGTCTTAACTAGCTGCTGCTGCTAATGCTAACTCAAGTTTTCCAGTTCTGAGTAAATTCATGAAGCCAACCTAGCTAACTGTCCTAACTAGCTGCTGCTGCTAATGCTAACTCAAGTTTTCCTGTTGTATTGTGAGTAAATCCATGAAGCTAACCTAGCTAACTGTCTTAACTAGCTGCTGCTGCTAATGCTAACTCAAGTTTTCCTGTTCTATTCTGAATAAATTGTCATGATCAAATTATTGAGTAAATTGTAATAGTATATTGTAATAGTATTATTGAGTAAATTGTTGTGATTTGTTATGTGGTAAATATTTGATTTATTACTGTCTACTGTTTCTTTATATGATTTGATCTGGATTTTATTAGAAGCTACATATGGATGCTTTGAATTTTTTTCCTCAGACGAGCCTTTATAGCTGGTTGATTATTCTAAAGAATAAGCTTGATCAAAGTTACTCACTATAGTAATCTTTTTAATAAATACTTAATTATCACTCAAGTCATTATTTTGGTGACTGCTCTTACTTATACTTGAGTCACTATTATAGAATAGAATAGCTTTATTGTCATTATACGTAATATATAATGAAATTACAGGTGCTTCTCCCTTAGTGCATAAGTATAAAGTATAAAAAAGAGTAAAAACAACTTTGTACACATCTATTTAAATTATATTTACACAGCTGAAAAGATAAATATACTTATCAAAGTGTATATCAAAGTATATCAAAAGTGTATATCAAAGTATATCAAAAAAAGTGTATCAAGTATATTTATATATATAGATATAGATGTGTGTATTTCGATATTTACAACAGTAGCAGGGATGGTAGCAGCAATCAATAAGTATTGCACAGAGTAATAAACACCAGGTAGTTAGCAGCAATCAGAATATTAGTTAGCAGCAATCAGAATATATTTCACAGTTTACATGGTACCGATTTAAAGTGGTGAACAAGGTGCCATGGGAACAGAATTGCACATGATGGTGACGTTGACAGAGTAATGTCCAGGTCAGCGGTGATTTAGTGTTCTGATGGCCCAAGGGTAGAAACTGTTCCTTAGTCTGGATGTGCGGGCCTTCATTGACCTGTAGCGCTTGCCAGAAGGCATCCGTTCAAACAGGTGATGCGCTGGGTGCGAGGGGTCTTTGAGGATGGCGGTGGACCTTCGCAGGCATCTGGAGCCGGCGATCTCCTCCAGGGAGGGCAGAGGGCAGCCGACGATTTTCTGGGCCGTGTTTATGACCCTCTGCAGGGCCTTCCTGTCCGCAGCCGAGCTCCCAGCGTACCAGGCAGAGATGCAGTATGTGATTACACTCTCGATGGTGGAACGGTAGAAGGTCACCAGCAGCCTCTGATCCAGTTTGTTCTTCCTGAGGACCCTCAGGAAGTGTAGTCTCTGCTGGGCCTTCGCCATCACAGCTTTGGTGTTATTTTATTATCATAAAATAACAATAGTTTTACTTGAATACAGTTTCTGTTACCCACCTCTGGACGTGGCTTACTTTGATTAGAAAGTTTACATGCTGTACTAGATCAAATTGCTTATATATAAAAAATGGTTATGCCAATCTTGGCATATACTACAACTATATATGCAGACAGAAAAAAAAAGTTTACATGCTTGAGTAAATTGATTTACAGTTGCATAGTCTATATGTTCTAAACTGATGTTGATTTATGCTGGTTTCAATCTACTGTGGCATTTACATGACATTTGAAAAAAAAAAAATCTAGTATAATCAAAGTTTTACTGTGCATGCATGGAATGTGTTGATAGAGTTGTAAATAACCTGCTTTTATCTGAGTGCTTCTACATTTTGTTTTCTACTCATGGCTGTGAAGCAAATTAGCATAAAGAACAGCTGTGGAAATCTGGAGTGTAAATTCATGCTGAAGCTGAAACTGTTTTGATCTGTAAAAGGGAAACACCTGCACATTCTTCCAGGGGTCACTTACCTCCAATGCACAAAGACCACAGGCAAAAAGCTTTGACAGTCAGCATTACAATGATGAACATTTTGGAATAATTGTAGATCTCATTAGATCACATGTCATAGTATTAAAAAGTGACGGCGCTGAGACATCCGATTGGAAATTATCAAACAAAACAATATAAAAATCGATGTGTGTTATATTACACAATTAAAGGCTCATTTCAAACTGTTTCCCTACAGTTAAAGGCAGCTGGACTGAGCATCATTTAACCTGTTTTCTAATGTGATATTCAGAGAAAAGGTCTAACTTACAGCTTCACAGGGTTAAAGATCCAGCAGGTCCCTCAGTCCAACGTGTTAATACACTTTGCGTTGGATGTGAGCAGTGTGAATGATGCAAAGTGCTCTAATGCAGCTAGAAGATGCAAAGAGGCTGTCAAATGATTTCAGAGGGAGTCTGTTCATGCAGACACAGATGTGTTCATGTAACAGCCGTGTCGATTAAGCAGCGCTGCACTGAGTCATATTAGTTCCCACTGCAGATCGCACACCTCAAAGATGTGAAGAAAACAAAGGAAGAAGGTAAAACTGAAACATGAAAAGAAACATGAAAAAGAGAGAAAGATGGAGCCATCCATCCATGAAGACAACGGTTATTTTTCCGTTAAAGTTTCATGTGTGGGTTCAGCCTGTGGGTGGAGTCTCAGCACAGATTCTATAGTATCTCCAAGGCTTTCAGATGATTTGAAGAACTTCAACTGCTATCTTCGTCTACTAATTTTTCTTTACTAATGACCCAAAGACAGAGGATTTTGACCTGAGCCTCCAGTCAAACACAGAACCTCAAAACAGCAAGGCTCCATCGTGACTCAACTAAAAATTAACACTAAAGATTTTTTTAAAAAGTTAAGTACATCAGAGAATAAACATGGTACATCAGATAGCTCCATATGCAAAGTGTGTAAAAGTCTGGATATATATTGAGGACTTTCAGGCTTTGGCAGAGCTATGAGCCAGTATATCATGCCCTCTGTTCTGGTTTGACGTACTTGTCAAACAAAAACAACATGCCATCATATGAACATATGTTCATTCTGACAGCAGGACAAGTATCCGTGATCGGAAACATCAGTTCCCCAAAATGAAAGAGTCGAGGGCTTGCAGGCATTGTTTCTTCCAGAGCTTTTCTGATGTCAGGGTAGAAAAACTTACAAAACAGAAAACTAAAGTTGGTGATAATGTAATGTGGTGCTGAGGTTCCATATATATATATATATATATATACACACACACACACACACACACACACTGTATATTAAAGCTGAATTTTTTTCAGTTCAATTGATTTTAAACAACTTTATTTATCCATTGAGGATGATTAAAAGGTAGCTTGCAACATATTCATATATTATATACACAGAACATAAAATTCAGACACTGGTTATATGTGAGGACCCACTGATGAATAAGTTAAGAACTTACATTACACATACACATTAAAAAACCAGCTATAAAGCATCAATGCTCATGTCATACATGAAACCAGTAACTGTTTAATTAAAACAGCAAGACCATACAGACAAAATTTAATCCATAAATGATAAATAAGTTAAAAAAGGGATACAGACTTCAGTATGTAAAAAAGAGCAGGAGTTTGCACTTTCTGTTCCTGCGAAAGAAAGGAAAGGCTAGGCCATGACAATGGATTCCAGGAATGAATCAATTGAATCATACTGGGGAACATATCTGTGTATTCCTGATGTAGACGGAGTGAAGGAGAGACGCAGAGATGCATAGACAGCGATGGAGAGACAGAGAGAGAGAGAGAGAGAGAGAGAGAGAGAGAGAGAGCGAGAGAGTGACAGAGAGACGGAAAGAGAAGGCACAGAGTAATTCAATGAATCATTCTAATCTTGAATGACAACATATCCCTTTTTATTTATATACTGTATCTAAATTACTTCATCCTATTATTAGCTTTCTATTTATTATTCTATATTCTGATAACTAGCACTTTAAGCTCATTGTACCTTTATTTTATTTAAATGTTTTGTTTTTTTTTTACATAGGGACTAAAGCAGACATAGGTCATTCATAGAATAAACTCATGCTGCACATCATAGCATTTTTTAGCCAGGGCTAGTTTGCAAAGCTTGTCCCTTGTTGGGCTTTTACAGAGGCACATAATCCATGGTACAATACGGCATTGAAATGATTATAAAACAAAATAGATGCTTAGAGTAAACAATAAAACAAATGCATAACCTGCAAACCAATATTAATGTATAATACAAATGCTTATACACTGTCCATCATTAAAACCTGATTAAATACAACCACAGTTGCACATAATTTATAAAAATATATACATATAAAATTCTTAGAGCTACACAGGACTGAGGACACCTGATGAGCCATGATTACACTCCTGAGCATTCTTCAAATGCTGTTTCAACTTAGATTTGAAATGATCCCAATTCTGATCCTCTCTGAGCTCCACAGGTAAAGAGTTCCAGATTTGAACCTGAACAGAAAAGGCCATCTGTCCAAAGGAGGTTTTACAGAACGAAACTTTACAATTTCCTGCAACTGCACCCTGAGTAACAGAACCAGAAACCCAAAGAGGTTTCACCATGTCACTAAGAACCTGTGGAGCCTTATTAAGAAAACATTTAAAAATTAGTCTTGAATGAGAAAATTTGATAAAATTGTCAAAACTTAGCGTGTTTAATTCCTTCGTGGTGGTATCTGAGCGGCTTTCTGTGTCAAAGTTTTATGGTGAGATTATATATCGTCTTTAAGGGTTTGATGATTGTAGAAGTAGCTTGGGACCAGGAGGTTGAACAATAACTTAAATGTGAGAAAGTCATAGAATGCATGAAGGTATTAGCAGCATGAAATGGTAATAAATCTCTAATCATTCTGAATGTGTGTAGATTTACCTTTGCGGTCCTACTCACCATTTTTATATGTTTTCCAAACATATAAACATGTGAGCCCAATGAAAGCCCAAGATATTTCACCTCAGATACCTGTGTAATATGTTGGCCCTGAACATTTAAGTTGAGAATATTATTTTCAGAAGAGGCCCTTCCCCTAGACAAAAAGCATACTGACACTGTTTTCTTGATATTAAGTGTTAAACAGGAATTCTCAAACCATGCTGCTATTGGTGTGACAAATCCACAGACAGTACTGAAATGGTTAGACACACTTATATACAGTATAACAGAATCTGTGTACATCTGAAAACCTGCCCCTGTACAGGATTCAGGTAAATCATTTATGTATAAACTAAACAGGATTGGTCTGAGAATAGATCCCTGTGGGATTCCTGTCTTACTTTCTAGGAAGGATGATTTTTCATTACTAACAATAACACACTGTTCTTGGTTGCACAGGTACGATGAGAACCATTGAATTTGGATAGTTTTGAAATGAAAATGTTGTGATTGACAGTGCTGAAAGCCTTTTTCAGAAAGCTGAAGCTTCAGAAAGCTTTCTTCAGAAGCAGCCAACGACATGATGAACTCTAACTTAAAGGAAAATACTGGCAATTATGCAAGTTTGAGCTCAATATATAATCCATATGTTACATTTCCCAAAATATGCTACTTTAGCGGTAAATTTTTCAATTGTTTTTCCTTCACTCCAGACTACCATTAGTTTCAGTTCATTCTAGTTCACTATTAATATCAACTTGAAATGGGCTTGAGATACATCTACTAGGTTTCCTGTCAAAGTAACTTTATTTAACTGATCCAACACAGAGCTGCCGGAAGACAATGTATTTCTCCATCAGGGAATATAATCCCAGAAGAAAGCAGTTTTTTCAGAGAAATTAAAACAACCGTCTTTCTCTAGTCATGCATAGAGATGGAGAGAGGTACCTGATTCTAAAACTGAGAAATCTAAATGATGAGACTGCTGACATCAGGCTCTAAGGGCAGTAAGGAAAAGAAAAGTCCAGATAACTTGGGAGGCATTAATTTAAGGTCTGTGCTGAGCAATTAGGCTCTGTGTTTTGTAATATCTTCAAAATGTCAATTAACCTTCAAAGAGTGCCCACAATGTGGAAAGAGGCCACAGTGGAACCCAAAGACTGTGCATGCTAGAACATTCAGTGGCTTCAGGCTGATAGCTTTAACATGACATGCTTTGAGAAACTCGTAAAGGAGGAACTGCTGAGTTAAACCGAGAACTTTCTGGATCTGTTCCAGTTCACTTGAGCTAAACGTGGGCTGGAAGAGGCAGCTTCCACTTTACTGAACATGTTACTGAAGGACTTGAAGGTCGTGTCATGACCCTGAGGTCATATTTGGTTATATTTGTATGTGTTGTATTTGTGTTCTCTTTGTCTCTCGTTTTGCTCGGGCTATGCCTGTGCGTCTGTGTATGTGTGTATGTGTGTCTGTGTGTGCGTGTAGGTTCATGATTGGGTCATTTGGAAGGACGTCTCCTACGTGGATTGGCTGATGCAGATCGCCTTTGGATTCAAAGAGCCCAGCTGACAGCTACCTGCCGGGTCGGGGTTCCCTCCTCGTCCACTCCCAACAAACGTGGCTGTGTTTCTGTGCTTGTGCCATTCTGTTTTTCTGTCCATTCAGATCGCAGATAGCAGACCAAGGGATGAGTTGCCTTTTCTTTTGTTTATAAATGTCCCTTCTTTACTCCTGTTTTGGTGATAGGAGTCCAGGTCAGTCCTGTGTATTTTATTTTCCTTATTATGTTGGTTTAGGGAAGTTTTAGGGCTGTTAGTTGATTTGGTTTGTTTTTTGGCCATGCTCACCTGAAGCAAATAAATACTGCTATACTTACACTGAATAACTCTGTTTGGGCCTTCCTTGGGAGCGGGTTTGTGTGGGGAAACCTCGACTGTATGTTTGCGCCTGGTTCCCCTAGGCCTTGCCATAACAGTAGCAGGACACGTGCCAGACTGCTATTTATCAATTTCTCATCTGCTTTTAATACCATGCCATACCCTTTATTTTAGCAAGCAAACTTATTTGCAACTTTGCCCTTGATTTTAATCTGGTCAACTGGATTTTGAATTTTTTTTTAACTGAAAGAACACAAAATGAAAGTAAATGGCTCCTCAGATCCTCTGATAACATCCACAGGGTGACCTGAAGGGTGTGTCCCATCCTCCTCCTCGTTATACATTCTGCATACAAATGACTGCTGGAGCATCATACCAATAGACATCTGACAAAGTTTGCAGATGATGTGGTCAAAGTCAGTCTTTTGGAAAATAATGACACATCATGATCCAGCTGTTAATGAATTTTTAAAATGGTGTGATGATGATGCCTATCTGCAGCTCAATGTATCTAATTAAATGACATGGTTATAAACTTTAGAAGTGAAAAACACATCCCTCAGACCACAAACATAAAGTGGCCGCAGATGGATCGTGTGCAGCTACAAATACTTTGGATCAATCATTGATAACAAATTGCATTTTGCTGGAAATAGAGGCATTGTTCAAAAAGGGTCAACAGCATCTTGTGTCGCTGAATAAAAACACTTTCTTAACTTCTTGTCTTACTTTATGAACAAAGCAACACAGGCTAGGTAGCAGGCAAAACATATCTCACTGTAACAACACATTTCTTCTCTGCTGCTATGTTCACTTCTTCTTCTACTATGAACTAGGTTCAACACAAACTCCTGTTCACACGTAGTGCCATCTAGCGCTGAGGATGAAACACCACATACACTTTATTGTTTAAGTTGAGATCTTTCAATGTAGATAGCGCTCTCATGGAATTATTTTATAAATCATACATTGAGTGAGTGCTCTGCTTTTCCATAACCTACTGCTTTGGTAATCTCAGTGTCAACTACAACACATTAAAGGCCTTTTTACACTGAATGCGAATTCAATTCTGAATAAATCACGTGTCAATTAAAAACTACATCAGTTAATGAGAACAAATGTGAAATTTCAATGTGAAATTTCACATCGTGAAAATGCAGCACTTATATTATTTGTTGCGAGTTTGATTTTTTCCTTCTTTCGCCTGCAGCAAGAGAGGATCAGCCAATCAAAACCATCATCACACGTCACATGTTGACTCGGCGTGCATCTGAGCAGTTTTCTTGTAGTCGCAGCCTGTGTTTAATGACACACGGCATGCGTAACGGCCCTGTTCATCCACAGTCACAGTCTGTGCGCCTACAGAGTGCACATAAAGGCATGCTGAGCGCCCGGCGTGCGTGCCTTTACGCACGGTCTGTATAATAAAACTGCCTCAGATATTAATATGACCTGAGACACACCACCAGATGTTGTTCTGGATCAATTGGCTCCCTGAAATTTCTCCTCCGCCTCCTCAGATGCAGAGCTCACATCTCCAGGACGTGTTCAAACTGGCCCATCAACATCCTGAAATCTAGTCTGAAGCGTCATGGTAAAGTTTCAGCTCCTTTATCAGAGAAACTCCCCATGTTCCTTCCCCCCCAGAATCAGATGAATCCACAAACATTTTGTCTTCTTTTCTGTCAAAAGGATCAGCACCAGATCATCACAGGATGATGTTGAATCCATCTTGATGTCCTGTCGTGCCGCTAAACTTTCTTGATGAACAGTCACAAATTTGTGTCGCAACAGATGTATAGTTTTGATACGACAGTTTCGCTGGCCGCGGCATGCCTGGTGTAAAACGGCTTTAAATGGCATTGTCAGTAAGAGCAGGAAGATCTGAGTCTGTCTGATGTTTTTGATAGAAATGTTTTAAAGAGTACAGCAGCATATCACTGCCACCTTCTCAAAATTTTTTTTTTTTTTTACCAAGTTTCTCGTTATAAGGTGAAAAGTTTCTCATTATAATGAGAAACATTTCATGTTTTAACAAGAAGCTATCTTGTTATAACAAGAAAATTTTCACGTTATAAAGTGATATGGAATTATTTCATTATACCATGATATGGAATTATCTCGTTAAAATGAGAAACGTTTTGCATTATAACATGATAGGATCACATGTTGTTGTTAGGAGAAAAAGGTCAGAGCCAAAGAGGAGACCTGACATTGGAAAATTTGATGACTCGTTTAAATGATTTGATAAGTTTTATTTGTTGCTGGGGGTGAGACAAGGCAAATTTACATTTTCTTTTTTAAGAGGCTCATATCTGATACCTGTATTTACATGCTTTGGCCTGTAGCAGCCCGGATGCAGCTGCGCATGGGCGCATTTCTGAGCTGCCTGCCACATAAGGGACAGTCCGTGGATGAGAGATGTTGTATGAAAACTCAGTCAGGTCAAACTTTCTTGTTATAATGAGAAACTACAGCGATATTTTTTTTTCTCCACCATGGCAGCTCAGCGCTTCCATAACTATGGCAGTGTATTACTTCCACCATGACAAAAAAAGTTTTGCCAAGCGAGCAACATGATAATTATCTCGTTAAAACAAGAAACTATCTTGTTATAACATGATAACTTGTTCTGTGACAGGGAATATTCGCCATGATTCAAGTGTTGGTTAATTTAGATTTAATCAATTTAGATGATGAAGCTTGTAAATCCACAGATCAGAATTTCCTTCCCATTCCGACTCCTAAGTAACGTTCTGCTTTATCTGCATATGATGATGTCAGCATCAATATGATGACGCTCTCTGTAAACAGANTAACGTTCTGCTTTATCTGCATATGATGATGTCAGCATCAATATGATGACGCTCTCTGTAAACAGAGATGGAGAACATACTATATATATCAGACATGTTGATGTGTGTTTATGTCAAATAGAATGTTAGTGTGTGATAACAGGCTCCTGTTACAGCAGCAAAACTCCAACTCCACCCACTTCTCCTCCATGATTAACCAATGAACATGTGTCCTGATGGAGACATAAACGCTCACACAACATATCAGATGTTTCTCTGTGCATGTGAAAGTTTTAACCTGCTGATCAGATTTTAAATCTCATCCATTTTTTTTGATGAAGATTCTCACTCATCCAGGCAGGTAGAGATGTTGTATGAAAACTCAGTCAGGTCAACTGGATTCCAGTTTTTTTTTTTTTTTTTAATTCTGAAACATTTCACCATTCATCCAAATGATGAATTTGGACTGCACCAAGCCATTTGGATGAATGGTGAAATGTTTCAGAATTAAAAAAACAAAACAAAACTGGAATCCAGTTGACCTGACTGAGTTTTCATACAACATCTCTCATCCACGGACTGTCCCTTATGTGGCAGGCAGCTCAGAAATGCATGCATGCACAGCAGCATCCGGGCTGCTGCGCATGCTTTTACAGGTCAAAAGTATGTAAATACAGGTATCAGATATGAGCCACTTAAAAAAGAATATGTAAATTTTCCATGTCTCACCACCAGCAAGAAATAAAACTTAATCAAATCATTTAAACAAGTCATTATCAAATTTTCCAATGTCAGGTCTTCTCTTTGGCTCTGACCTTTTTTTCCTAACAACGTGTGATCCTATCATGTTATAATGCAAAACATTTCTCATTTTAACGAGATAATTCCATGTCACATTATAACGAGATAATTTCGTATCATGTTATAACGTGAAAAGTTTCTCGTTATGAGAAACTTTTCACGTTATCACGAGAAATTTAGTTAAAAAAATGTTGTCATGGTGGCAGTAATATGCTGCTGTACCACATAAACACTAATTATCCCCACTGCTATCAAATTACTGAACAGACGCTTTGGAGGAACTCCTGTAATTGTATGGTGTTATTTTGTCTAAGGTTTTTAGTGTGTCTGCTGTTTTTACTATGTTTTATTCCATTACTGATCGTGTCTCTGTCTTGTTTGTATTCGTCTGGCCCTATGTTGCAACCAAATTACCCTTATGGGATTTTAATAAAGACTGAACTGAACGTAAGTGTTAACATTGAATTTTAAGGTGGCTGTATCACCTGAACATTTGATTCTAAATGATTAAGGGATTTGAAAAACATAACAGAAAAACTACAATATGGTTTTATGTTTTGGATATTAGTTTTCAGTAATGTAATATGTATGCTGGTTGTATATATGGGCACAACTGCTGGTATAGTCCTTTAAACACTGACAGGATAAATAACTCATCTCTCCGTGTTTTAATGTAGTGCTGCACTTAGTCATACACCAGTGATTTTGCATGTTCAAGCCTAATACCACTTGCATATACATTATGTTTGACCCCATTTTCCAAAACATAATACCATATTTTAGTTTCCATATTACTTTCCCAAATCTCCTAATCTTTCAAAATCAAATTTTACACCCACCTTAAAATTCATTGTTTTACCTGCTGACACAGACATCCCAATGCAGAAGCCCATGGTCTTTTTTAATTTCTTTGTAATAGCTGTCTTCTTCTGGGATTACGTTCCCTGGTGGAGACATATTTTCTTCGGTGTACACCATGTTGGATCGGTTAAATAAAGTTTGACAAAAAAATTAAAAAAAACCTTAATAGACATTTTGTTCTTTGTGATGGATTATTTATCTCAGCATGTTACAAGTTGATTTTTATAGTGCATTGGAATGAAACCAACTGCATTCTGGAAGGTAGGAAAGGTAGGAAAAATAATTTTAAAGTTTACCCTCCAGTAGCATGTTTTGAGAAATGGTTGTAAGCAGGCCCGATTTATGAACAATGGGCCTCATTCACCAACCGTTCTTAAGAAGAAAATGTGTTCTTAAAACAAATTTAAGAACAAATTTACACAGTTTTTAAGAAGATTCTGACATTCACCAGTTTTCTTATCTGAGATTTGTTCTTAGCTAAAAACAAAACCTACGAACACTCCAGAGCACACTTACACACATCTGAGGGCTGACATGATTGTGCAAAATAACTGCATTTTTTCTTAAGAGTATACATTTGTTGAATATTATATAACTGAAATCACATTTTGCTTTATTTTTTAATAAGTATTTTCATCATTTTTCAAAGAATTATGGTCTCTTAAAATAACTACATGTAACACTAACACTTCCCTCTACATCAATTATTTTAATTGGGGACCATGCCCCATAATCAGTGATTGGTCACGCTATTTATTGACCTATTTTGCATCGTAGGCTTACTTGGACAACGGCATATTTACTGCTGTTGATCGTGCGCTGAGAAAGTTGCGCATTTTCAGGGACCATGTTGATTTGTTTGCGGATAGTGATGTGTACCTTCTTGAACGTTTTAGGCTACCAAGACGTTGGAGCTGCGTGGTTGTTTGGAGCCTGCCACCTTCTTCAGATTTACGTTTCGGCTTTTTTTTTTTTTTTTTTTTTTTTTTTNTTTTTTTTTTTTGCTTTCTCGGAGCGTTTACCTATGCTAATTAGAGACAACAGGCACACGCTCATTGACATTCATCAATTTAAGAACACAGGTGCGAGCAATTCCGCGGTTTAAGAACACGTCAAGTATCCGACGTAGACTTCTCTTAGGAACTTTCTTAAGAACAAATTTAAGAAAAAAATTACGAAGAATTTGGTGAATGAGGCCCATGCCGTACTTTCGAAATGACCACCATAAACCTATTCAATTAAAAATTCGAGTTACATACAATGGACCTCATGCAAGAACATTTTCGTATTCTTAACTTTCTCTTACTTTTATTTCGTACGGTGGACTCCTAATTTCGGAGAACTGCGTAAATCACCTGCGTAAACATGACGAATGCCACCTGCGCATAAATGAGCGCACCTTCACGAGAATTGTAAATTAGCATAATTACACGCTCCAATAATACCATTTAAGGTTATGCAGGAATAGGGTTAGACCGGCGAGTCTGTCTGCCGAGTTGCCGATATGAAGAAGCACAGCCCGGTAATCTGAACCGCGAGAACAATCATTCATCTGTTTCTGCCAATATATCAACACGCTTCTAAAGACACGTTCAAGAAGTAAATCAGCCATGACGCACCTGATTACACTTCTGTTAAACCTTATACACAGAGACAAATTAACATTCAATTAGTGCATAATTTAAGTTGTTTTGCAGCTTGAGATGTTCATATTAATGTTGCAGTGTTATATGCCTACAATAGCATCAATACCCAGTTTAAATTCATGATTATGCTATGAATAAATTTAGAATTATAATTCAAATTGCAGAGTCAAACAGGAAAATGTGAACATCNATTATGCTATGAATAAATTTAGAATTATAATTCAAATTGCAGAGTCAAACAGGAAAATGTGAACATCATTTATATAGGATTTGCAAACTCAAACTTGCTTCAGAGCAATGAAATATACAATCTGTTAGTGAAAAACGTAGGTTTGGATAACAGCAGACTAAATACACGACTATACACCCGCTCATAAAATCTATACCGAAGACAAAATTCAAAATATGAGAAAATTGGCGAATGCAGCAAGTTCTGCTAAATCACTCGTACAAGCCACTTAAGAAGGAATCTGTTTGTACGACTGGTTCTTGCATGAGGCCCAATGATTCATAATAACGAATGGTGCGCTACTTTGCGACGTGCATCAGCAGTTCAGCGGTATTATTATGTTTAAGATGTTTTAGGATATCTGGAAGTGTTTCTTTAATGTTTGTTATGCATAGAAAGGTAAAATATATATGCTAGATACACGTTTTACATAACTGCCCTGACTTATGCACAAATCCGACTTAAAGACAGCTGTAGGAATGGGACTCGTTCATATATCCTGTAATGTAATGTGTAGGTGTGTTGTACACGTTGGATGCAGAATGATTGGTCTTGTACTTTAAAAAGTCTGATATTCTCTGTGGAAATGAGTGAGGTCTGTCAGCTGAATTCTACCTATCAAAGTTATAAATTAACAGACATGACCTTACCGCCTTGCCTCTCACGGCATGACAGCTCTCTGTGTGTGTGTGTGTGTATGTGTGTGTGTGATTGGATTTCCAAGGAAATGGCTCAAACACTGTCCCTGCAGTAAAATCTAATGAACGTGATGATACAGTAGAGAGTATCAGTAGTAGTGATAAAAAGTGAAAACTGAACTGCCTTGGGGGGGTGGNGTGTGTGTGTGTGTGTGTGTGTGTGTGTGTGTGTGTGTGCATGCCAGGCATCAGGGCTGTTTGTACATGCCAACCCTTAAAGGGTCTGAAACACGTGTCAACCTGCAGAGCAAACAAATGTGCTGCAGGGGCCACGGCTTCACTCTCACCTTTCACTTACTGACTCACACCTACTTACCTTCTCTCTCTCATGTACACTCAACACACACACACACACGCATGTTGCCCTCACTTTCTCTTGGCTGCCTGTCATCATAAAGGTGGCCGACGCTGCTCCTTCACCTGCGTGGAGGATCCAGACTCAAGCTCAGAAGGTCTGAAACAACACTCAGGAGGAAAAAAGTGCAAAGTGCTTACACAGCTGCTCCTATTCAATAAACGCTCAAACAGTGAGTGAGGCTGAAAGAATATCCTGACCTAGTGTGTTCTGTCGTCATTCTTATTCTGTGAGGGTCACAAGTTCACAGTGTGTATAGTGAGGATATTAATGACATTCAATGTGGTGCAAAGTACTGAGAAAAGACAAATTATATGAGAAAATATCAAACATATCCAAAAATACACACACACATGCACACAGTAAAATGAATTATACACAGTAAGATAATAAATCAGATTGCTGAAAAAAGCTGAAATCTGTACTTTGTTAAAACATCACAGTCACAGCTTAACATTAAAGATGATGGGATGTTAAGAACTCATGGTGTTACATCTGTTACTGTTGAGGACATAGAGTGCTGTCCACTGATAACCTTTGAAGCTTCACCTGGGACATCCTACCCAGTTGGTTCAGGAATGGGTTTAATTTTGACGGACACTTTGAAGATTTACGATGGATAAAAAGCTCACACCTGTGTGTTTGTAGCTTTGGGAGTGGAGTATGTATTATGCTGAGATGGAGCCATAAGTATTCTCCAGGTTGGGAACATTTTGATTTGATAATTCCCAACAAGGTCATGGGGTTATTAGTTAATATCCTGTTTGTTTGTTTGTTTGTTATCTTCCCCATGTTAATGTTTCAGTGTTTTTTAAGCCTCTGGAATATCACCTTCCTCACATAATTTGCAGTTGTATACCCCTCATGGTCTGTGCTGTTGATTGTTCTTTAGCTTTTTTTTTTTTTTTTTNTTTTTTTTTTTTTTTTGTTTGGTCATTTCCTGTTGTATACTCTTGTTCTTGTGACCAGCAGACGTGCCTTGTCTCCACTTCATGCTTTGAGAAATTAATCGTTTTGGCTGGAAAGGCCCCAGCACTTCAATAAGGCTTCATCTCACCACCTCTATTAAAAACTTGAATACTGATAGAAACTTGATTTTGCACAGATTGTCTCGCACTGCTCAGTAAAAAACAGAGATAAGTTAATAATACTTTATTGATCCCCCGGGGTTGGGGAATTCAGGTGTTGCAGCAGCAAGTATAATTGTAGGTACAGACAGTCTTAGTAGTCAGAAGGTAAAGAAAATAATAATAGGGTATAAATGAGGTAATAATGAAAAGGTAAAAACAGTAAAAACGAGTGAGTCACGTGAACCATTAGACAATATAATACAAAGGAAAAACCCACTCTACTTCACAGAAAGTAAAAATGTGCAAATCTGCAGCAACTTGTGCAGTGTCCAATAATAAAGTGCAAAATAATAAGATAAAGACAAAAAAAAAAAAAAAANAAAAAAAAAAAAAAATAAGTTGGCTGTGGTCCAGGTTGGTGTTGCACAGTCTGATGGCTTCAGCCACTTAGATGAAAAATGGATTCTTAAAAGAGAAAAGGTGATGTGGAGAAACAGCGACAATTATGGAATTATTTGTCCCATCAATGGTATTTTTCATCTGGACATATTCACCCCCGCCCCCAAACTGTACTAAAACCAGCAGCTACATGATGCGTTGTGTCTTTGTCTAGCTACAAATGTGACATTTCAGCTTCTACGAATCAACATGGAACTTGAGGAAACGTGGCGCTAAGCTGCAACGTTAGCTACTTAACTAGCTGCTGCTAATGCTACCTCAAGTTTTCCTGTTCTATTCTGAGTAAATTCATGAAGCTAACCTAGCTAACTGCCTTAACTAGCTGCTGCTGCTAATGCTAACTCAAGTTTTCCCGTTCTATTCTGAGTAAATTTATGAAGCTAACCTAGCTAACTGCCTTAACTAGCCGCTGCTGCTAATGCTAACTCAAGTTTTCATGTTCTATTCTGAGTAAATTCATGAAGCTAACCTAGCTAACTGCCTTAACTAGCTGCTGCTGCTAATGCTAACTCAAGTTTTCCCGTTCTATTCTGAGTAAATTTATGAAGCTAACCTAGCTAACTGCCTTAACTAGCCGCTGCTGCTAATGCTAACTCAAGTTTTCATGTTCTATTCTGAGTAAATTCATGAAGCTAACCTAGCTAACTGCCTTAACTAGCCACTGCTGCTAATGCTAACTCAAGTTTTCCCATTCTATTCTGAGTAAATTAATGAAGCTAACCTAGTTAACTGCCTTAACTAGCTGCTGCTGCTCATGCTAACTCAAGTTTTCCTGTTCTATTGTGAGTAAATTCATGAAGCTAACCTAGCTAACTGTCTTGGGGCCAGGCCAGAATTGTCATAATTTGTTATGTGGTAAATATTTGAGTTATTACTGTCTACTGTTTCTTTATATGATATGATTTGGATTGTATTAGAAGCTACATGTGGCTACTTTGCTTTTTTCCCCCTCAGACGAGCTTTTATAGCTTGTAGATTATTCTAAAGAATAAGCTTGATCAAAGTTACTCACTACTCAAGTCATCTTTTTCATAGATACTTTGTCATTCTCACTCAAGTCATTATTTTGGTGACTACTCGTACTTATACTTGAGTTACTATTATTATAAAGTAACAATACTTTTAGTTGAGTACAGTTTGTGGTTACGGAGTGGTTTGTCAGTGTGTTTTAGGCTGAGCTCTGCTTTTTCAGTCCCACACAGAGTTTTCTGATCTGCAACAAAAACCCAAGTAGTAATCAAATTGCTGCTTGTGCTCATGGAGACCTGATATTTTCAAACATTTTTGAAAATATCTGTAATACATCTGTATAACAATATCTGTAATGTAACATATTTGACAATATCTGCGCAACTCTGAAATGCTGTTCCAGATCTACCCTAGAACTGCACTGAGTAACAGCCAATGAGAGCGTGAGAGGAGGAGGAAGCCACAAAAACAACGCAACTCCTCCACATTCTGACTTTCTGCCTTTTTCTCCTCTTTTCACAAAATACTGCACACAGTATTTGAATGGCGAGCAGCTCCTCCATGTTTGAATCCATACTGGTAAAATACAGTGATGATTTGAAACTTGTTTATAGTTTTTTTTTTGAACATTAATTTCTCCTCCCGAGTGACAGATCTTGTCATTTGTGTCGTGTGTGCAGGACAACACCATCAAGACAAAAGATTACAGCAATTTTGGGATCTCTAAGGTCGTGAAGTCTCGGGCTTTAGACTGGTGACCCGTCCAGGGCGTAGTCTGCCCCTCGCCCATGATGGGATCAGAATTCAGCCCCTCCACATGCAGAGAACAGATGGAGTTTATGAGCTCAGTGATTATCAGTATACAGCACTGTACATTTCCCATCTCTCCCTCCTCATCCTCACCTGATTACCTAAATCAGGTGTGTTTAGCCAGTCTTGGAGGCACCATCTCTTGATGAACACACCTGATTTGTAATCAGATGTGGGTAGGGAGATGGAAATATATGGTGCTGTAGTACTCAAGAAGCAGGATTAAGAGCTACTTTACTGCCTAAAAAATATGTGGCAGTCTGTTCAGGTAAATGAACAGGTACTTTGCTATATATGAATATGTGTGTGTATATTGACTTTAGGCTTTATTAATCAGATCACGGTAGCAGCTCAACCCTAGCTGATAACAAATAAGATTATCGGATCACTAAGCTGTATAGTGATCTGATTTGATCTTTTTTCCTTTTTTATTCTAACTGGTTCAAACACAATTCCATTTATTTCTTACTGCCACTAAGGGACAGCAGGTAGACAAAATCCACAGTTTTAATTTTGATTTGAAGGTCTTGAAAACATTCATGGACAGTGAATTTTCTTTATGTACTTCTGACGACGGTTTTACACATCGGCAACGCCTCAGTCTCTGCTGCTGCTGTATCTGAATCTGTGTTTGTTTGTTTGTTTTTTGAAGCTCATTTGTTTGTGGCCAAAACCAAAAAATGGGTAAGTATCAGGAAACAGGTCTTAGACGCATCGCTGAACTTAACTTCTGTGAACTCATTTCCTCCTTTAACCCATTCCATGTGATGCAGACAGCTCAGTTGACAGTCAACACACTAAACAGCATCTTAACTAACACTGAATATAGTTACACCACTTGATAAGGAAAAAATGTTCTGTTAAATCGCCACCATGTCTGGACACCTGTATATCATCTATCACTTCAATCTGTCCAGGAGCTTAAGAGGTTGTGTAGAGCAGCTGAGAGGAGAAGTCCATCATCTGGCTTATAAAGAATCTGTCGCATCTTATAACAAAGCTGTTAAAAAAGCTAGAGGAGATTATTTCTCAAAAAGTATTGCAGCAGTGACGGGTAACCCTAGAATATTGTTCTCCACAATCAACTAATTTTTGAATCCCTCTACAGACCAAGAACTATTTAGAAACTGTTTATTGCCAACTTTTTTACTAAGAAGATTTCAGATGTCAGAGCAGCTATTCTCACAAACATCTGCAACTCTCACAGCCTACCTGCTGTAAAACCTCTGACCATGACAACATTTTCTCCATCTCTGTCGCAGAACTCTGTGCGATTGTGATGAAATGCAAGTCCGCTTCTCAACTTGATCCACTCTGCACTCCTTTTTAAAGTGCATTTTGACTGCATTTCTGAATCAGTCTCAACAGCCACTAACACATCACATGACAGGAGTTTTTCCCCTCTGCGTTCAAAATGCCTGTGGTAAAACCTCTTCTAAAGAAATCAAACCTAGACGTTAGCATCCTGGCTAGCTATAGACTCATATCAATCTCCCTTTTTGTTAGCAAAGTACCTGAAAAAGTCGTGTTTGCTCAAATCAACACATTTTTAATCAAGAACAACATCCTTGATATGTTTCAGNTGAAAAAGTCGTGTTTGCTCAAATCAACACATTTTTAATCAAGAACAACATCCTTGATATGTTTCAGTCTGGTTATCAGCTCATCATAGAACTGAGACGCATCACTAAGATAGTAAGAGACTTGCTATGATGCTAACAAGCTAGCTAGCTTATTTTACTTGATTTAAGCCTTTGACTCTGTCNAGAGACTTGCTATGATGCTAACAAGCTAGCTAGCTTATTTTACTTGATTTAAGCCTTTGACTCTGTCGATCATGAAATCCTTATTCACCGTCTGGAGTTCTGAAAGTGTTTTTGACTGGTTCAGATCAAACATCACTGACAGGAAATTCTTCCTCAGCTGTAGAAATCAGCTGTCAGGCACTCATCACATTTCCTGTGGCGTGACACAAGGCAGGTGTCTTGGTCTGCTACTATTTCATTATGCTATATGCTACCTTTAGGGAACATTATCAGACAACATAACATTCATTATCATAGTTATGCTGATGATACGCAACTGTACATTTCTGTAGAGCCTGATGATGCAGATAATTCATTATCATAGTTATGCTGATGATACGCAACTGTACATTTCTGTAGAGCCTGATGATGCAGATGTGTTGAGGTTCTAAATTATAATAAGTGCACAAGAGCAGACGACCAAAAGTAATTACAAAAGACATCAACGGCAAAGGCAAGGATAGATCAAATAGTAACAATACTGAGCACACAGAATGACAAAGTCCACATGCATTGGTGCATGGTCTCTAGCAATAAAAACATTCTAAATGTATTTTTGTAAACGTCATTTTGTCCACAATCTAGTTACCTTTCGTAACCAACAAGACATCAGTAAGTATGTCAGGCATATTCAGGAAGTTGTGGAAGTTCCCGTTTTTGTTTCCAAGCAGTAGAAGAGTTATGATGCCAGGTGCTTTTACAGTTTATCTTAGTTAAACATCAGCTTTCCTCAGAACTATTTCTGGCAGTAATCATTGACATGGAACAGAGAGACGCTTTGTCCACATGGACATTCGCACTATGTCGTTACTGAAGAAAAGGAGGGGGAAATTAATTTTATGATACAGAAAAGCACATAAAAAAAAAAAATACACAGCGTTTCATTGCTGCATCAGTTTGAGGTGTTTTGCAGGTCCGCGAGGAGGCAGCATCGCCTTGGGGTGAAAATACAGAGTGATGAATTAGAACTGGATCAGGATCTATCTGGCTGGAACTAGTTATACATTAAAACATGGTTTGTTGGCACATTTATCATTAGCTTAAAGGGTGTGGAAGTTTGGGCCCGCACCCACTTTAATATGAGTGATCCACGTTCAAAATGATGTTATTTGTAATTAAAAGCAAAAAGCTTAAAATGTACAAGTACTCTTTCTGTATATGTTACTCCATTCATAATCAGCAGGAGAACTTGAACAACTTCATGAATTTATATATTTAGATATGTTACAGACAGGCTTTACTGAATCCCCTTCTGCATGTACATTAATCTGTATTATTATGACAGCATGTCTGAACTCCTCTTTGAAGTTGTCCACATATATATATGAATTTTATCATTTTGCTGTATATTTCTAAAAGAACATTTAAAGGTTTGAAACTGCAGAACTGTTTTAGCACGTACTTATTATTGAAGTTCAGTATCTCAGAAGTAAACGCTCACAGTTTAAGGCAAACCTCGGAGAGGAAAAAGCTACTAAAGCCATGATAAAATGGTCAGTGTGCATGAAGAGTGGGATTATGGCTTCTCTATGCAGCCAGAGCTCTGAGATAAGCTGAAGCTCACAGAAACTCACCCATTCAACACCACCTTCACCTCCACCACAAGTGGGGGCTTGTACAGTTTCTTCAGCTCAAACAAAGAAAATCGTGACTAAACACAAACACATCGTGCACTTCATATTATATGAGGCCACAATGATGTATTCTTTTAATTTTTTTTTTTTTTAAATAAAAGAATGTTATCGTATTCATGTGGTTATATTAGTTACAACCTACTGGGATGTTTTTCACATGTAAACCTCAGCAACAGCACGCTGTGGAATCTGAGGAAGAAGAAACGATAAAACTAAAGACAATAAATACAGCAAATGTTTTGTATGTTTGTCTTATTGCAGTGCAGTAAATATGAATATCACCACATAACCAACACACTGTAGCATTGCTATCACAGGAAACTGGGTGGTGTTTCATGCCTATACACCACTGCCGCCTGCTGGTGACATATCATAATTACAGTTCACACAACCAAAGATGGTGTAAGACGTGATAGAAACACTAGATGGCGCCAAAGGACTCAACACAATTTTTTTTTGCATCTGTTTAAAGGCACCACATTTCACTTATAATGGAAGTTAATAGGCAGATGATGCAAGAGGGTTGCGGTAACCACGAGGGACATCATTTCATGGTGGGTGATCAGTCAGCCGGGACACTCTCTCCACTCCAATTACCACCAAACACAGTTGTTGAGATACACAGCTAAAGTATATAATTACATACTGTAGACCAATTTTACTGTGATTCTTTTGGTGCTGGATGGATATTTCTCAATTTTAAAAAAGCACTGAGCCCCACAATATTCCACATTCGAAGCTAAGAAACTTCTGTTTATGAGTCCATGTTTCATTTGTTATGCATGTGCTCCTCTCAGCAGGATTCTAGGGCGATGCATGGTTTCCTCTGCAGTTTAGTGTGACGTTCCTTCATAGAACACAACACTGTTGTTTAAACTGTCATCAGTCATCCAGCAGTAGAACTTACTATCCCCAACAAGGATGTTTCGTCTTCTCCCACATCGGTTGGTTGGTTTGTTTATTTCTCAGCAGGATTACTAAAAAAAATTATTAACTATTTTGACAAATTTGGTGGAAGGATGGATCAATGGAAAAATCCAGTGTGGAACTGAATCCAGGGATTTTTAAATGATTTCTTAACATAGGCAGATCAACATATTTCATAGTTTTGCCACTTTCTTAAAAAATAATACACCAACCTCAAAGGTGTATTATTTACATGTATTATGCACAATTATCTCCTGATAGGCTAAATATGTGTGATTTGGTCTGGACTAAAATACAGATAGCAGAAATAGCAGGCACAGAAACACATAACATGTGTAGCTGAGATGATGCTGGTTAGAGATAGATCCCGAAAAAATATGATTGCTGCAGTCATTTCCTCCTTTCATTCAATGAGTGATGCAGTGTTTCCAGTTCAGCTAAGCTGCATGTCTTCAGACAGACAGCAGGTGGCAGTACTGCATTAACATGAGGTGCTACTGAACTTTTGGCTCCTAAATCTCCAGAATTTCTGTATTTGCTGCAGGCATTCTTAATGTGTGTGATGATGTGTATGCTAATATCCAGCTCATTGCAGAGAAATGTGCAACACTTGTGTTTTTATCCCAAAACCTCAGAATGATCTTATGTTGTATATCAGCATCTCCTCACAGGAGGCTTGAAACAGTTCCTTTTTTTTTTTTTTTTTTTTTTTNTTTGTTTTTTTTTTTTTGACAGGAACTAGAATGGATTCGCTTCTTATCCATCCAGCTTAAGAAAGAATGTCGTACAGCGTGTACTGCATAAGCGTGCAAACCTGAAATTTAGAAGGACAAAATTTTAAAGTAAAATAAATTACACCTAAAAAATAAACAATGAATGTCAGAAGCTGAACAAAAAAGTAATTTCATTCATGTGTGTCGGAATCTGAACCACATCAACTTTTCTAATGCAAGTGGCAGGTTTTTTTCTTTTATTATTCATCGGCTTGTCTGGTACATACCTCCACCAAGACTTTTATAGACAGGGTGCACATAGTTTTGCAGGGTGGGGTGAATATTAATACTTATTAGCTTTACTGTCAAAGTTAAGTGTTGATGTCCTGTGATAGACTGATGACCTGTCCAGGTGAACCCCGCCTCTCGCCCAGCAACCGCTGGGATAGGCTCCACCCCCTGTGACCCTTAACAGGACAAACAGGTATAGAAAATGGATGGATGGATGGAAGTGGAAATGTCCATATGTCCAACCGAACCTTTACTGTGAGCTGCAAAATATTACCAAAGTTTGAAAGAAAAGCATGAAAACACATTGTGTGTCATCAAATACAAAGGACACACACACAAACATACCACACACACGCACACACACACACACACACAGAGGCACACACATACACATACACATACAGAGACACACACACACACACACACGCAGAGAGAGAGAGAGAGAGAGAGAGAGAGAGACAGACACGCACACAGGGCCGTTTCTGATCACTTTGGCGCCCTAGGCGAGACATCCATTAGCGCTTCACTCATTCTCCAAAATACATAGGAGAAAAAAAGACAGTTTTAGTCTTAATTTATAACACATGTTGAAGCTTATTGTCAACAATGCTTCATTAGGGCTCTACCTTATTGTGTATTTTTGTCACAAGGAGGCACTACAGAGTAACTACAGCGTTGGCCAAAAGTATGTCCCCCCCTGTATTTTTGTGTAAACTTTACCAAAGTACCACTCCAAGCACAACAAAATTCATTTATT